>PVIJ01013251.1:0-45929 GCA_004024925.1 Scalopus aquaticus | reverse complement strand
CGTATGTTCATTGCGGCACTGTTCACAATAGCAAAGGTATGGAAGCAACCCAGATGTCCAAAAATAGATGATTGGATCAAGAAGATGTGGTACATATACACAATGGAATACTATTCAGCATGGAAAGAAGATAAACACATGCAATTTGCAGCGACATGGATGGAATTAGAGGGGATCATACTCAGTGAAATAAGCCAGAGAGAAAGAGAAAAATATCGAATGGTTTCACTTATAACAGGACTATAGGGAGGCTGGGTGGGAGAGAGACAATCAGTGGGAGGGGGGGGGAGCGGAGGGCGGGAAGGAAAAGGGCACAAAATGGAATAGAAAAGAACACAAGGGACCATGAAATGGGTCACGGGTGAATTGGTGGTGGGCTACCCAAGGGGAATACAAAATGTAAAAGACATAAATAAAAATAAAAATATATATTTATAAAAAAAAACAAAAAAACAAAAATGTTCATCATCAGTTATCATGAGGAAAATGCAAATCGAAACCACAGTGAGACACCACCTCACACCAGTGAAAATGGCTACAAAAAAAAAAAAAACCTAAACAAACAAAAAACCAGAAATAACAAATGCTAATGAGAATGTAGAGAAAAAGGAAACCTCTTACACTTTTGTTGAGAATGTAGACTGGTCCAATTCCTATGGAAATCAGCGTGGAGGTTTCTCAAAACACTAACAGTGCATTTATTCTATGATTCAGCAATTTAACTCCTAGGTATCTACCCAAAGAATACAAAAATATTAATTTGAATGAAAACTTGCACTCCTATAGTTATTGTAACACAATTTACAATAGCCAAGCTATGGAAACAACTTAAACACCCCCCAAAAGATGAGTGGATCAAGACATTGTGGTATAAATGCACAATGGAATACTACTCAGTGAACAACAGAGATAAATTCATGTCACGTGCAGCAACATGGATGGAACTAGAAAGACTTATGCTAATCAAAATAATCCAGAAGGAGACAGATAAATACCAGATGGGGCCACTTACATATGGAATATAGAGAAACCAAACAAAGGGTCAGACAAAGACAAAATTTAAAACCAACCCTTGAAAGCTAACCACAAATCTAAGGCATCCAGAGTGGGGAGAGGAAGGAGCAGTAAAAAGGGAGGGAGGACAAAATGGACCATTGTGGAGGACTACAGGTGCTTTGGTAATGGGATACTACAGTGACAATAACCGAGGGGGGAATATACTGTAAAAACACAAATAAGGATGTAAAACAATACTTCAATAAAATAAATAAAATTGTTTCACTGGCATTGCTATTTTAATTCCTTGTTCTCAATCGAAACCTGATTTAAAAATTTCATTTAGTCATGAAAAACAACACAGAGCTTCTTTGCCAGTATAGAGCAATTTCCAGGACCATGTGACTTTTACTGATTGACTTGTGGATACATACTTTCCTTAAGGTGGGAAATGTGTGAATAAGAGAAAGGCAATATCTTCAATTTGTGGGATTTGCTCATAAGACCTCTATTGCTAATATATACTAAACACCAAGTTGAAACTGAAGAGCTACAAGCAACAGTCACAATGAGATAAAAATTGTAGTAGTAGCTACCTAAATATATCAACTCCATAAAAATAAATAGATTTTGAAAAATTTACTGTATGTAGGGAAATTATGCTAGATATTTGTAAGGAGTCCATAATAAGTATACAAACAGATTGCATTCAAACTTAGTTGATAAATAAATGTACCAAAATACCTACTAGCTATGAAAACCTCATTGCTCATATCTACCAACATAAAAGGACTAGGACAAGCAATGCAAGGTTGGTTTAATATCTGAAGTGTAATTAATGTGACCCACTATATCAATAGAATAACAGAAAGAAAAAACACATGGTCATCTTTTGTTACTTTTTAAAATCTAACACTCCTTCATGGCAAAATCACTCATCAAGCAAGAAATAGAAGTGAATGTCCTGAATTAGTAAAGAATATCTGTGAAAACACACAGTTAATATTAAAATTAATGATGAAAAATTGGATACTCTCCTCCTAAGATCAAGAACAAGACAGGAATTTCCAGTTTACCACTTTATTAAATATTTTACTTGAGGTTCTAACATGGATAATTAGGCAACAAAATTAGATAAAAAGCATCCACATTGGAAAGGAAAATTAAGTTTTCAAAGATAACATAAACTTATGTCACAAATAATATTGTGTAACCATTACCATTATTTATACCCCAAATATTTCATTATCCCCAATAAAAATGCTATAGTCATTAAATAATAACTTCTGCCTTCACTGTCTGTTGCACTCTATTCTTTTTGCTTCAGTGAATTTGTTGATTCTGGGGACCTAACATAAATGGAATAACATAGTATTTTCCTCTGTGTCTGGATTATTTAGTAAGCATACTGTTTTCAAATTCCATCCATGTTGTAGTCTATATAAAAATTGTATTCCTTTTCATGGTTGAATAATATTCCACAATTTGTTACCACATCTTCTAGGGAGACTAGAATAAAAATTCAGACACCAACAAACAGTTGAAGATGTGATAAAATCACAAGTCTCACATACTGCTGGTGAGAATGTAAAATTGTGCACAGATTGGATTGTGGTGATGGTTGTGTCACCGTGAACATGTATTACAAACCCTGTACACACTTAAAATGGGTGAATTATATGGGATGTAAGTTTATCTAATCAAAACAATTTTAAAAATCAATAATTCTCTTGTTTTAAAATAACAAAAACTGAATAAAATACTTTCGGGGTTACAAATAAGCACCTTAACTGTGATGATTCAAGATATATACATATATAATAACTCATAAGTTGTACACTTTAAAAATATGTAATTGATTGTACATAAGACATAGCTCAATAACACTTCAGAAAAATATGATAGACTATAAACATGTTATTTCTTGAGATGATTCATTGATGGGATTATTTGAAGGAGTTTCACATCAGAAAAAAAACACAAGGATTTCATTTAAACTCACTATGTAATGAGTAAATATGTAATATGTATGTATTTAACAACATTATCAAGATATAAGCTAAAACAAACTAGGGCAGGGAAAAGTAGAATTAAAAATTGTAGGCAAGGAATTATTCACCAAATAAATGTGAAAAAAAAACAAACAAACAGACAATGAGACTCACTAAGTCACTAGAACTAAAATTAATACATGAAAATCAACAATTTTTCTTGATACAAACGCCAATCGTAAAGTATAGTGTAAATAAAATCACCTTTACAATTGCAACAAAACCAAGAAATGTGCAATACTTAAAAGAAAAAAATGTAGGCTTAAACAAAAGAACATGTATAATTCTCATTTAGGGCAAGGCAACAGGATATGTTTATCAGTACCCTTAACCCATAATTAGAATCCTAATAAAATAGAAACAGGGTTATTTTGAATCTAAAAAAGTTAATTGTGAAGTTCATATTAAAATTCAAAGTACATATGAAAATTTCACATTTAGAAATTTATCTTATGGATATATTTTCATATATGTGTAATGACATATATTTATGGTTATTTAT
Organism: Scalopus aquaticus; assembly: GCA_004024925.1. Classification (NCBI taxonomy): domain Eukaryota; kingdom Metazoa; phylum Chordata; class Mammalia; order Eulipotyphla; family Talpidae; genus Scalopus; species Scalopus aquaticus. The sequence goes on along the minus strand of PVIJ01013251.1, from coordinate 42,380 downwards.
TCTCACATTATAATTGCAAACTAGTCTCAACAGTTGAAACAACTACCAACAAATATTGGTTAATTTTTTATTAAATTTATATCATTAAATACTATGTAGTCGTAGAAAAAAAGCAAGCATAGTGAGATGAAACAATCTCCCAAATGTAGTGCTAAATCTACAAAGCAAAGTGCAAGCTGAGTTTTAAAAATAGAAAAACAATGTATATTCTTTTGTAGCCATAAAATTGCTCTGGAATAATATGCAAAAACCTGGTGATAGATTTTTCTTCTGTGCTTGGGAACAGAGTTTATGGGAAGCATAATTGTGTGCCATTTATACAGCACTCATTTGTACTTTTGGAATTTTCACCATGTGTTTTCACAAAATAAAAATCGTTTAAAGAAGAGATTCTATATAAAAAGTGCAGAACCTTTTCATCCTCCTTCCTAAAGGTTAAAAGGAAACATATTTTCTACTTGGGGTGGGGGGATAATGTAGCTAAACTTAAACAATGCATTTAAATATACAAATACATTTCTATAGGAACACAACAATAACAAACAAAATGAAGCTAAATATGTTCTGGATTTGGCAAAATTCCTTGGCCTGGACCATGTTAGGAAATGAGCATAGGAGGATCTGGGTAACAGAAGAATGAAATCGAGGTGGCAAAGGAACCTTGTGTTTGGAAGTGATGAGTAATTTAGCCAAGCTGTAGTATAAGGAAAATAAAATGATGTGATTGGAAAGAAAAAGCAAAGGTGATTTTCAACAAGGTTGTGTAGACCCTTGTATGCCATTCTCAGAAGAGTCTGGATTCATATTGTTGTCTTCAAAGTATTTGTTCAGTGTTTACTGTGAGTCAAATAGACCTTACACAAAATCTATTACATTTTGAAACACTTTCTTTCCTATTTTCTTCCCCTAACTCTAAAGCTAATAAAAGTTTCTTATCAACAATCTTAGAAATAGGCAGAATTACAAAGTATAATGACTCATAATTCCACTGCCTAAAATAAACACTGTTAAGATTCTGATACATGCATATACATATGAATGTGTGAGGTTATTTTATATACACACACATCAATGTACTGTAAACTTATACCACAATATTCTTGATATTATCGAGGATAATAGTATATATTGTTAAAATGTATGGAGGGTCTAATCTGTGACAGACTCTGAGAGAAACACTTTTATGTATCATATCATCTAATTCTTAAAATACCATTTAATTCTTAAAACACTTATGTATCATATCATTTAATTCTTAAAAGAATTCTTAAAATTCTTAATGCTTTTAACCTCTATTTCACAGATGAGGACAGTGTACCATAAATATCTGGCTCAATGAGTACTGGGGGAAGGGTCAATCCAAGGATAATTGCAGAGACTGGGCTTCTAACACCAACATAACTGTCTCATCAGCAAAGTGACATTAAAACCCATAGAATTTCCACTGTGGATACTGCATGTGTCCCTTAATTTGTCTTATTATTGTCCAATTATACTGTGAAGTCAACATATCCTATGTCTCACTTCAGAGGCAGATTATAAGAAAATGCTTTCCTTCCATTTGTCAGCTACAAGGGACTGTTCCATGATTTAAAAAAAAATTAAAAATCTTGTAAATTCCTGTCTTCTCCTGAGTTATCATTGTTGATTTCATGTGGATGGAATCCCTTCCAAATGATTTCCTGAGCTTACCTGATAGTTTTCATTTTGGGTGCTGATGTCACTTTATTTTTGTGTGTCTAGAGATTTAAATAGGATTTGGAAAGAAACTGATTAAAGCCTGCTACCTATCAAAAGATTATGCACTAATATTAAGCTACAATTTATATAATCAAACCAAATTGCTTCTCCTTTCATTTAAATGTGCTTACATTTATTTCGTCACTCTCAATGTCATAATTTTCTATTAAATTATCATATCCCACCAGTTTCTACTACACAAATTATTTCAATTAATGGGAGGAAAATTAATTTTTCACAGAGATTGTGTTGCTCAAATATTTTATTTAATTAGGAAAAAATTGAGAGTGGTGCAAAAAAATTACTCAGTATCTGCTATGGCCTATCTACTATCTACCATTATTTAATTCTCTTATCTATCCTTATCTTACAGCATATAAGTCAAGAACAAGTAATTTTTAAAGTTGTGGTAACTAATGTAGCCTGGACTTGAATCCAGGTATTACTCATTTCAAAATCCCCGTTATTCAACAAATCATGTAGACTTCTCAAGAAAGTAAGAAATAAAAAAGAGACTATCTTACATAATGATATAATTAACAAATCAATGCCTTATAAGAGAAATCTTATAAAATGATAGCTAGGTTGTGATTTTGGCCTAACGAGAAGTCAGGAAAGGGTTGAGAAGTTCAGTTAACACGGGCTTTTGTAAATATTACCTAGTTGAGTTCCACTCGTTGGACATTTCTCCTCAGTGGTGATTCTGAATCTTTTTTTCAGGATTGTGTCTATTCACTTCTCCCATATAAGCACACGTATGAAGACACTCTGGAAAAATGCTTATTCACATTTCCTTCCACAAAATTGTCTTTTTATTTTCAACCACATTTATGGAAAGATTGACAAGACAATGAATGTCAAAGACTGAACAACTCTGGTGATGTACTGTCTTTCAATGATGTGATTACTAAAAGCTTCGTGTGTGTGCGCGCGTGCATGCATGCGTGGAGGCACATGTATTTTTCTTTTTCAGTTTTATAAGGTAAGTTCTGCTTTCTAGAAGGTTCTGGGTTTTGTCATTTGATAATGTCACTACAAAGTTGAGACAGCTTGCAGAATTTACTGAAAGTGGAATTTTGTTTGTTTTATTTAAAAAAAAATACTGAAAGTTCCCCTTACCAAATCAATGGCAATGTCAAGGATAAAAGCAATAATTGTGAGGTTAGTGCATAAAATGAAGACTTGAAATAAATATCTTTAAAGACAGGATCATTATTTAAGTGCCAATGAGATTACACACCAGCACTGAAGTAAATAAGCCATCATCAGTGACTTGAGTAGCAAGGTTTGTTTTCTCTGGGGAGGAAACTTACTTGCTGCCAGTCCTCCAAACAGATTTTAAAGGAGAATGTGAAAAAAAAAAAAAAGAAAGAAAGAAAGAAACAGCTAAACGTCCCATCATAGACATTGAGGAAAATAAAGTGACTTTGGGCTTCATGTAGAAATTTTTATGGGGTTTCCCTGGTGGCGCAACGGGTTAAAGGCAGCACTCTACAGCTGTCGCGGCGCAAGTGCAATGCCTGGCCAGGGAGCTTCCCCCATGGCACAGCAGACCTCTCCTGCCTCATCCGCTGCTCCCCTCAGCAGCGTATTTCCAGCGATCTGCCTGTTCTGCTCCCCACTCTGTCTTTGGTGAACCCTCTCATCGTCCCACACCTCTGGCCTATACCCCAGCTTGTATGCAAAAATAAAATAAATCTTAAAAAAGAAAATTAAGTCTATGCACTGTCTTAAACTAGTATATGGGAAACTAGGCTTTTGTTATATTCCTTTTGGGCATCCTGAAGAACTGTACAGACACATAAGTCGCAGCACTGACTGCACGGTAGTACGGGCTAGTCCAGGCTTACCCTCAGCATTTGAGGACACAATTTTAACTTCAAAGTTTTAGAATAATCTGCAAACCAAAGCAATCAGAGATAAGAAAAGTATAATCTCTTGGCAAGCTTGCCTACGCAGGCGAAAATGCCTTGTTTTGATAATTTCTACTAAATTATAGTTTTTATCTACATGCTATGGTATGATCTTGGTGAAAACACTCAGTGTATAAATTGTGAAAAATCAAATTTCCCTTGGAGATTATCTATATCATGTAGTAACTCTTAAGTTTGAGGAACTAAGAATTTTGTGACTTGAAAAAAATGATAGAATCATGTATTAAATATTAATTTATTAATTTCTTTTTTTTCCTAGTCCTTAGAATAGACTTGGAAGGGGGAAAAGTTTTTTCCATTCTTCATCAGAAGAGAACTTGCAACTAAGATAGTGTTAAGAGCCCAGACTGGGAGTTTGTATGGTTTGGGAACAATGCAAAAATCACAGTCAGCCTGTTTTCTAGAAATGAAAAGGCTATTTCACTGTTGTGTGCAACTTCTTTGCAGTCAGTGATGTCAAGTCTACAACCTTTGATGTCGGTGCTTGTGCTGATGGATACTGATTGTCAGGCAGCAACACTAAAAGAGGTCCCAATTTCAGGTACATTTAAATAGGAAACTATGAGCATCCCAGAATCAGGGAAACGTGTGCTGATCACTTATTTACTGCCTCTCTCCTTGACTAGAGTGCCTGAGTTTTGTGGGTAAGAGCTTTATCTGCTATAACTAGAGCAGAATATATCTAGTATATTGCAGTATTCCAATAAACAGTTCTTGAATTGATGCATTCATGAAAATTGCCCCAAAGAAAACAACGCTTAAGACCGAAGTGGGGGAGCAGAAAACAAATTTAGAAAACAAATGATTTGCAACTCACAGTATAGGGAAATAAAACTGAAGTCAATCAAATTGATTGTTGAGATCCTCTTACTACTGATTTATAGTGATAGAATAATGATCAGAGTCCAAAATAAGGAGAAAGGCAAACAGGTTTGTAATAGATTTTGTTCAAATAAACACATATATTTCAGAGCACAGGCATGCTTGCCACTTCAGATAATGTCTAGAATATAGAGATTTTATTCTCTAAGTGCTCTGTTCATTCTGTCCTTTTGACATTATCCAATGAATGAAAAAAGCCTTTAAATTCTTAACACACATCATTTGGGAGAACTTGAATATATCCAAAAGAGTAATTTAAATACAAGAGGGGGGGTTACTAATTGAGAGATCTAAGTGGTTATACTTGATTTATAAATAGGCTGTCCTAGATAAAAAGGAGCCAGGAATCAATGTGCCAGATAAAAGAGACCAGATGCTAAGAAAAGTAGCCCTATTTTCTAGAAAGGCCTCTTCAAGGGAGAGACACTAGGGGCTGGGGGTGGGGGCGATATAGTGGTACCTTCTGAGCTTTATTTTCAATCACTTCCCTGCAAATTGGGAAAAATGCATCACACACATGTTTTGATGTTGGTGGAGATTTAAAGAATTTATATTTAAATCCATCCATAAGGAAATGAGAAAGCCCCTACATTTTCAATAACATTTAAAATCCTACATCTACCTGGAAATCTTCTTTTAGAAGAACAGAAAGTAATGCGAAGACATGTAGGACCACAAACTTGCTGAAAGAAAACATTTACAAAAATAAATCCCTGTGAATGGACTTACAGAAAATAAAGTCTAGCTAGAGTCACATGTTACAAATCACATTACTAAACTTTTTCTTTTCCTTATGGTAGTTCAGTCTCTTGATTATTAGGGACCATGAGCTGTAGCTTGGAAGTGGAAACTTAAATCAGTGACTTTATTTTTATTGCCAAACAGAGATCTGAATTCATATAATAAGAGAGCAGTGGAGATGAGATATGACAGAATTCATTAATGTGCCAAGGATGTGGCCAACTTGTCTACAACTAGTTAAAAGGCAAATACACAGATTGATCATTTTTCTTTCCAGGACTGTACGTCACAATACACATGGCCTGTTTCCTAAAACCTTCTGTCTAATGTTTAATAGATTGATGGAACTTCAAAAACAACACTCCCTACAATCCTGCTAGACAAGAGGGGGCATGAAGATGCACTAGGTTAGAAGAGAAGCTATTTAAAATCTGAGCTAAGAATTAGGTTTTCTATTTCACATTTCCCCTATTTAAGGTAAAAATTTTCCTGTGGCTTCAAAGGGGGTTTGATTCTGAGATTAAAATGACAGGCAAATCATTTTAATACTGTTTTTATTTTTTTCAACTATCTTCAGCTTTCTATGCATAAAGTGGTTATTTGAATTATCAACAATGTCCTCCATGTCAAAGGGGCAAAGTTCAGCTTTAAATTATCTTCTTAAAGGTCAACATGGAATAATCTAGTTGTTAGTCAAAATTCCCGAGTTCTAATACCTCCTGCCCCTATGATATTAGGCAGAGAGCACAACCTCTCTGAGTCCCAGTGTCCTGTGTCTGGATTTTATAATGTACATCCAGTCTTGCCTGCTTCCTGGGAATGCCATGAAGAGAAATATAAGAGTAATTCACTATAAACCTTTGAAATAAGAGTTGTTCTAAGGCAAGATGTTATCTTCCAAGCCCACGTTTGGCTTTCAAAGGACTTCATAAAACATCATCTCCCTGATTCCTGTATGTTCTTCCAAAGAAATGTTAATACATTTTTCATTGAACTGAAAGTTAATAAATTATATTTTAGTCCTAACTGTCCAACCTTCATTAAATATTAGTCTTAATTTTACCACTTTCTCTCCTTGGTCAACTCACTTAAATTCACATGCTTTATATTTCTTTACTTACTGTCTTGTGTTTTCAGAATTTAAAAGATTCTATGTGAAATAAAGTACATGAATTGCTCTTTTGAAGATCCACTTTAAGACCCATTAGATGTGCTGGTGTAGAGATGCTTTACTCTTATTTGCACAAATGCACAGAAATTGTTCTACGTCTAGAGAATCCGTATTGCCCTACTCACATTAGAATTTTAATGTAATGGTATAAGATAAAAAGAGAGTTATCAAGCAGGGACTGGATATTTTAACTTCTAGGGATGCCCTGAGCCACCCAGAAAGAGTCCCTTCATCACCGTCTGTTGTCTGACAACCAAATTTGACTTGGCTACTGCAGCAGCCAGCCATAATTTTTTAGTCCAATGAAGACTAATTGATATGTCACATATCATCTCCCTGCATGAGTAGTATTATAAAGTTTATGGCATGTTATATGTGCTTTGAACTATGTACCCTTCAGTGCATGTTACTATAGATCTTAAATGATTTACATTATAAAATGATCCATGATTCGCTATGTCAATTTTTAATAGATTAACTCAATAGATTTTTGCAACTGCTCTCTAAAGTAAGAAGCACAATATGACTCCCATTACAAAACTGAAGGATCCAAGACACAAAAAGGTTATACAACAGGTTCAAGGGTTCAACAGGGTCATAATAGACAGAAAAGAGTTCTGAGTTCCATTTCCTGACTCCTGGTGTATTGCTTTTTCCATTGCGTGACTCCCATTCTCATCCTCTGTCCATCCCATTCATTCCATCCTCTCTAATCCCTGCAGTTTGCTTTGTCATTCAGTGGGAGCAAAGTAGAAGTTACTCTGAGCTGTAACTCCTGAGCAAATCATAAAATTGCATCTGTACTTTAGTTTCTCATGTATGAAGGTTTGAACTAGAAGAGTTCCAAAATCAAATCTATAAATAACATGGTGTAGTAGGGAGATCAGACCATGGGGACTGTATAGAATAATAGAAGATTTGATCTTAATACTTCTGCTTCATGGCTGCATGATTTGGAAAATTTATATAACCACTCTGGCTATTAGTTTCTTCATATGTAAAAACCAGAGATGCTAACATTAACTTTGAAGTAATCTTGTGAAATGTAAGTGAAGTATATGTATATATAAATACATGAAGTCAGTGTGGCGTGTGTGTGTATGTAATAAAGGAATTTGACAAATTGCAAGTGCTCAATAAATGTCAATTATTCCTTTTTGTTAGCACTTTTTTATTCTAAAGGCTTATACATTATTTTTAATAGTAGTTTGTCATTATCTATTAAGGCATTGCTAGCTTTACTGATTTCCAGTGGTAAGCATAAATTAAATCTAATAAATATATGATCAAAATAGCTTTACGATACAATATTTTTATTAAGCAATGAATCTGCAGGACCTCAGCACTGGTTATTTTCCTCAAGATTGAGCTCAGAAAACTTGAGATAAAGTGACAAGAAATGTGAGCATATTTTAATATGATTCTTATCTTCTGTTTCTAACAGTAATATGAAAATTAAGTAGGTGAATTATACGTAACAGAGCAGATGGAATCTTATTACATAGACTTATCCTTTAAACCAGTAAATAAAAAGAAGCAGATCCATGTGGAAAAAATTATTAATTATCTTCAAAAAATTGGAGCATAGATTATGCATATAAATAATTCTGCTTGTCCAAATGTTTCATTAAAACTGGGAAATAAAAGTATATAATTTATTTTTTTATAATCATTTAAGCTTACTATTAAACTAACATCTTTGGAAAAATTAAAACAATATTATCAGAGAAAGGGTAATAAATCACATAGCTATCTCACCAAAAAGAGCAACTCACCAATTACAATGGATGTGAAGGTTTTAAAATGGAGTTCTGGCAGGGCTCAGCGAAATTATAGAAAAAAAATCTACAAATAAGGATTTTTCTCTTTTTGTTTCCCTTGTTACTAGTAAGGAGCATTTGGGTAACTTTTTTAAATTTAAATTTTTTATTTTTAACATGTATTAATTTGAAGCATCATTTCAACTCCAGGTGCTATGTGGAAAGTGATTGATGTTCCAAAGAAGGGAAAAGGGTGACTACTGGGAGACATCCAAGTTATGAACACTTAAAAATCCTGGGAAATACACATTTCCTCTAAGAATAGATCCATACAAAGACTCTCATTTTATTTGTTTGTTTGTTGCTTCATACATCCAAAGTAATATTATAAGCAGTTTTCAAATAAACATCATTAATCTTTGACCCTATCAAAATAATTACCCATTCAGCTTATCTATATTTGTGTTTACTAAAAAGAGCCAAAGCCATGTTTTAATGTATATGGTTTAGTACTGCCTATGTTCTAAAAATGTCCTACTTTCATTTAACAAGATTTTTCAATTTTCATTTTTGTTTCATTTTAAAAGTAACCTGAAATATTTTACTTTAGAAAATGTTAGAAAGTAAGCTTGAACAGGGAATTAAATTAAGTTTTTATAAAGTTCACCTTTTTATTTTCAAAAGTGAATATATGCATATACTTATTTTTCTTGGTGTAAGGACTTAAAAATAAAATACCTGAATTCTGTAGTACACTAATTCATAAAATAAAACAATTGATAAATATAACTAAAAGCATGAAGTTAATCATTGGCTTCACATTCAGAAAAAAAAATCAACCCATCATTTTAAGCCCTATTTTTGGGTGTTTGTAATAATACAGATTCAATGAGAAAAATTATTCTTAAGATTTCATTTCTGTTCTACAATCTACAATTGTAAGATGTTAGTGTTTTCAAAGGCACTATCAATACATATGCATTTTCTGGTAAAGGATGTGCCTATTTGAACAGACTCGATTTTAGATCAAGATTGAGATGCTCCCCACTTTCATATCTAAAGTTGCTAAATTTTTTAACGATGAGTTCAATGGAACTTAACAAAGAAAAAATAATAAAAACAACAGAAATACCCAACTCTTATAAGACATCATTTTTACTTAGGTTTTTTTTTTTCCTCTATAATGTAATTTCTCAAAATACACACCCAGGAACTCAGTAGGTCCTATGTTCAGGGTCCAGGGCACAAAGAAAAATAATGAAAACCTAACTACTTGAACAGAAACTTAAAGAATCAAAATAAGTTTAATAAAATTTACTGATAACTTAAGCCAGAAATAAGGGTAAAGGTGTGAGGAAATGGAGATGATCTAACTTCTTAAAACTTCCAGTAATAGTTTTGACCTTCAATGATCTTTATCAGGATAAGAAATATTATGTTTATGTCAGTATTTGAAAGAAGAAAATGTTATACAAGTCATAAACTTGTTTCAGTATCCATTTATTATTGGTTCAAGTTTATAAAGCCTTTAAAAGACTAGCTCAATTGATGAGGAAATGGTGCCAGTAAGTTCAGAGGATCATTTTGGTCTTCAGAGATAAAAGTTAACTGCATTCTGTGTTTTGGTATAGCAGAGAGTAAAGATAATTCTATTACGGTATCTATACAAGGATATGCCATTGGCCCCAAAGAAAAGATGGTCAAAACAACATATATTGATCACAATTAATCTATTGCTACTTCTAAAAATATAACTTAATTCCCATGCCTTCATGATACTGGGTCAGTGGCATCATTTTTGGCACTATTCAATATAACTTTAGTTCATGTTTAGCATTTGAGTAATTACAAATCTGAATTTAAAATGTAGCCTTGTATTTTTTTCTAGTTCCCTTAATGTCAATTGTGTTTTCACAAGTTCTATCCAGAAAATGTATAATTATATGCAAAGAACTGTTTATCTTACACAGTATCCTGTATAGATGTTTCGCAGTTCAGGTACTTAATTCAGCACTCTTAGGATTCAAGAATAACCAAGCCTATACTGCTAAATAATTCAAAAAAGCTTTAAATTTTTTATTTTAAAATTTTAATAAATAAAATGTTTTCACTCCGTTCATTCATGTACTCACTTATTCATTAACTATTTATGGAGTGCCTACTATGTGCTGAACTCTCTCATACATACAGGTAGAAAGACAAATCTGACATACAGATTTATAAATACATCCATCTACTTCTTATGCACCTTAAGTAAGCACAGTATTACTATATTAAAAATCACAAGTGGAAGAGAACTTTTCTTGACCTAATGTGCCTTTAGCAAGTCCCGTTATTATTTTAGGAAAAGGATTGAATCTTACAAGTTACATCTCTGACAACAGCTCTTAAAAACAAAAAGTCTTTAGTTACACAGCTCTGGCTTCTGTTTATTCTGTGATTATTATTATAAGTCAAAAGTCTATAGCAATAAAAATGACACCAACAGGAACAACAATAACCATAATATGCACCAAATATTGTCTACAGCTATATGAACAGCGCACATTCATTACAGGAGGGCAGGCAGGAAGTCTCGGAGACTTGCTGACTCAAGAGAAGACCAATAAGGAACAAATCATAGTAGCCCTTCAACTTTCATCAGGTCACAAGGCACTTACAATAGAAATTAAAACCTGTTTACAACTTGAAAAATGAACTTCCAGTCATGAATAAGATCTGTGATCCTATGCCTCTGAATCATATACAGTGTTGTAAACCAATGTTATATTAATAAAAAAATAAATAAAAACATTTGGTTATAATGTTTAAAATAAAACTATTTGGGCCATAAAGAAATCACAGCACTTTATCAGTGCAAATAAAAAATAGCTAAACTTTTTAATAGGCAGCATATCAGGCCAAAAAGGAAAGGCAGAAGGCAAGCCTGTGTGCTTGACGAGCAAACACTGTATTGCCTTTTAGGAAAGGAAATGACATTAAGAAAATATGTATAACAAACCAAAATAAGGTGGGAAGTTGAATGGGACATCTGTAAGAACCCTTAAGCCAATCATCCTCTACCTCCTTACATAAACATTTTACTCAATGGACTTCAACTTGCACATTTACAAATTTTAAACAGATAGTACTGCACCGATATGTGCATTAAGAATTATATTCAAAAGAAACAAGTTTGGATTAGAAAAAATTGTACACAAGTAGCAATTCTAAAATTTTCTTTTTAAAAAATGATTGTATCAGTCACACTCTGGGCTCTGGACATTCCTCTTTGGTGACTGCTTTGAAGAAAAAGAAATTGGCTGAAGACAAAAGTCAGGAGAAATAGCAACTTTGCTTGCTATTACTCATGAGCACATTCCCTAAGAGGGTGTGTTTTAAGGTAATAAATATAGGATAGCATTGTAAATCTATAAATAGAAAGATCATGGTGTTCTACTAAAACCATATTAACTCTGCTGTTAAATTCCTGAGAATCACTAGAGGTCACAGAGGCTTAGCCTTGAACAAGGTGAAGAGCATGATATGCAAGAATATACTAATAATAGAATTTAAAGTTAGAAATTTCTCTACACTCTGAACATTTCCTATGTTACTTGATTATATATTATGTCAGTAAAACCTTGTTAGTATAAATTCTACAAACTCTCCAATTCCGAATTACGCACCATTTTACATTGGCCTTAACATTTCCTTTCCTTTCTTCTTAGTTAATACAGGGTTGTTCTATTTTTTTCTCAAATTTTATCAATTTGTCAATCACTTACATATCTATATAACTTTGGGGAACATTTTCATCCCTCCATATGTACACATACTCCACTCCCCCTGCAAAGCCTGTTAAACCTCTCAGCACTTGAGAAACATTCATTTACATAGTAAAACATATTTACTAATTAAACAGACTTGTCTATTGACGAAAACAATAATCGGGCATTCTTTTCTAACCTAATTTGAGCCATTGTGTGCAACTGAAAGACATGAAATTGTATTTGTTTAAAATATTCTTTGATTTTTTTTTTTGCCCACTAATTCTGCCCAGCATTTTCTAATTTCTTAAAAATTAGTGAGGTTTCTCTTATTCCAAGTACCACCAAATACTTCACTTTCATATTAGTCTGCATATTTCAGCCATTAACTTATTTATTTATAAACTATTTGGTCATGGGAGGAATAGTAAAAACTTTAAAAGATATATTTTATAAATTGACTCAATAGTTGATAATCAAGCATTACTTGAAGTCACTGTATAAATAAATGTCTTTATCAGGATATTGTAAGTGCATAAACCAGAAATGATATTGTCATATTTCTCGTAGGACTGAGGTTCCTTGAGGTTTTTATGAAGCCTTGAGAAGAAAGTCTATAGAAAAGAGATTGTACATTTTACAATTATAAGTACTTCATCTAAAAAAAAAAAAGTCGTATGGTCTAAGATTAATGCAAAAATATTATGGACTGAGATTTAAACCAAATTGGTTGTGTATGCATTTACTTATCACCCAGTAGGCATGGCAGAACTCCATCTTATTATGTTTAAAAGTATAAATCTCAAATTTGTACGTCATATGGATGGAATGTATCCAGCAATAAATATGCAGTTTAGAGGAACCTTTGCAATGCTGTAGAATAATTTGGACAGCTGGTGTTATTGGTTGATCTACAAGGTTTTTGGTGTTCTTATCAATCTGCTCTTTTACACTTAATTTAAATTTAGTATAAATATTCACTGTCAAAAAATTAAATTGGGGGAGAATGATCTCACATTTTAGCTCAGGATATAAAACCAAAATATTAGCAGATGAAGTACATGGATAGGTGAGTTTTTGTGGTTCAATGGTATGGAGACAAAGAAAGTGACAATTTGCTTTGTTTATGCAGACTTAGATGAAGTTCTAAAATGAAAAAGAAGAATTCTTCTAGTTGCCAGTTCTGTGATATACATGCTCTTTTTATTAGAAAAGCTCGCTAAATTGCTAATAATATCATTTGCTGAGTACTCTCTCAATATTATCTCACAATATTTTTAAGAAATTAGAAGTCATTAAATATAACAAAAGGCAATTATGTATACAGTTACATAGTAGGTAATTTGGAGTGTTACTAATCAATTTTGGATTAATGAGGTAGAAGTAGAAAGTCTTTAATTCTTTCCTTTCACACTCATGAATATGGACTCTTTACATCATTAGTTTCTGTAATTTATAGCTACATATATAATGAACACTAAATAGTTTTGTTTCTTTTGCATTCCCTGGATGCATATTGTTATTATCTAGAGTGGAGTTAGCTTGCTGTGGTTTCTGCTGCCCTAAAGGAACTGTCTTCATGAAATTCTAATGGCACTGCTTCTGTCCTTTTCATTCAACACAATGTCCACCTACAAGTTGGGTCAAATTAGACTCAGTCCTACGTGAGATTCTTAGTTGTATTTAATTCTTTCTTCATATGAGGCAGTATTTCTAAAGGGTTTTTTAAAATGAACACAAGATCTACATAGGAAGGCAAACAAGAACAGGGCCTGAACATGTTTGGCATGGATTCTGTCAAGTTCAAAGAAATAACCTTATCTGACATAGAGAAACATATTACACAATTGTACCTATATGTAAAAACATGAAGCAACAAAAACATCCAAACATCATCTGTCAAATAACCAGCACAAAACAAGCTATTTGCAAACATGGGGCAGTTGCAAATATGGGAGGTCTTCAAGACCTTTTGAAAGCCAAGTAGCACACAAAATCAGAAAGTATGGGAAGTTTTAATTCCTTTAATGGTAAGAGAAATTACTTATCAATTGTCAATTCCAAGAAATGTAGAATTTTTTAAGCAAACAAGATGAGACTATGGGAATAGAGCATCAGTTCTATTCATCCTCTAACACAAAAATATGTGTACTTTTCCTCTAAATTTTACTTCTACGCCATGGCACATTACTTGACTCTAAATTGAGTTGATGGATCACAATAATGTAAATACTGAATATTGATCTTATTGGAATTGTAATACAGTGGGGAGATAACAGGAGAGTGTATGTATCAGGAACATAGAGGGGTAGAGAAACTAAATCCTTAACAATATATTTTTCCCAGCGTGAGAGATCAATAGATAATGTCTGTCCACAACAGAAAATTCAAGAAATTGAGTGCTTTAGAGGAAGGGATCAGCACAATTATGTTTTAGCATGATCTAGGATATGTCCAGTGCATAAAATGCATATTTTTCATCGAATGGTTTTAAAAGTTCAGCATTTTAAGAGTAGCAAAGAGGAATTACCCCATTTTTAATTTTAACAGAATAAAATGATATTGATCAAACATAAATACCTGCAATTGAGAAAAGGCCTATGATTATAAGGTAGTAACTTGGTTTCCTAAACATAAAACCCATGTGATCATTACAGAAGGCTTGAGGATTTGGGGAAAGAAAAATTACCCAGAGTGATGAAATGTTTCAGTTCTCGGAAAATACTATTTACCACCTTATAAACAGATACAACAAAGAAATTTTCAATATACTTTTCTAAAATACTCATGTTACTCTTCATAGCCTATTTCTAATTCATATATTTTACTTTATAATAGTTTGATTCCATCATTTATTTTTCTTATTTTTTGCTGCGTATAATGTATCTCTTGCCTGACCAGATGGCAGTGAATCAGCCAATAATCACGGAAGGCACATCTTAATATATTAACATCCTAATGAATTATTGCAGATCTGCTTCCAAAAGTCACAACCAATAATAAAAATACAGAGTTGACCTGGAAACAAGACTGCAGGATCTGAAAACATCCTGGCATGGCATTCTTATTGTCCATCTGCAGTGGACACTCCCCTTGCTCAACTGGTTTCCATTACCAAGGTTTCCTTAATAGAACTTCAAATTTGGGCATCACCACCTTTTCCCCAAATAGTCCAAATGTCTCATCAGAAGTTGCCCCTTCCTCTACTCCTAAAGTAGGACTGGTTGTTCACATGCTAAACACCTTGGCAGTGTTTCATTTATAAGTGGGCAGATGACCCATTTTGTATCAATGAAATACAAGGAAAGATTTTCAGTAACATTAGGGAAAGCTCTTCTTTGTCCTTCTAGCACAGTAGTGGATCTTTTCTCTCCTGTCAAAGGTAAGCAACACATCAAGTTGTCCTGATTGCTCTTGACACGCACTTATTTTCCAGTAAGCTAATCAGAATCCAAAGTAGAATAGGCAGCCGGAAAGGTAATATTGGTAATATTGGTGGTAATATTGGATGATTGGATGAATCTACCCATAGCCTACTGACAATCTGAGCTTCCTATTACATATGTAATGTTTCTTATATGTCACTCTTAGTTTGGTTTTTATTCCATGTATCTAACAGAATCATAACTAACTTCAAAATGACATTTCTCAGAATCATTAAAAGTTATAAACCCAGAATTCAAACCAACATTTCATAGAATCATTAAAAGTTGTAAACTCGAATGTAACTCAATTTTCATCTTTTTTCTCTCTCATTTTATGTAATTCCAGAATTTGGGACTCAAATAAACCATGAAAAAATACTGTGCTTTGTGTGTGTGTTGTGTAAGATTGTGTATTATAAGACAGTAAAGAATTCAGAATTGAGTGGGAGTTTTCTGGAGCTTATATAGCAATCAGAGTAAGAAGAATGTATGACATAAAGATTGTCAAAGAGGTAAAGGGACAGTGGGGAGAGAAGCTGACTTGAGTAAAGGCTTGTAAACAGAATCTTAGGCATGCTATAAGATACACTATTATTATTTGACATTTGAATACGTCTCAATGTGAGGGGATAAAAGTGGCAACATGAACAGAGGTAAAGAAATGCAAGTACGGTGAATATACAACTGGTTGTTCAGTATGATTTGGGATAGGAAAGTAAATGGAGACAGGGCAGAACATAGGTTGTAGCCATGAGAATGCCAGATTGAGGAATCACCTTTTCATCTGGAAAGATTTTGAGCTGAGATGAGTAATGTAAAAGGTTCTATTTTAGGAGATTAATCTAACTGTGAAATGTTTAATTTACATTGATGGTACTGCTAACAGGTAAGAAAACCATTTGTAGAATTATTTTAGTAATCCATAAAAGAGGTCATGAATTCATGTGATGACATAAGTTCTAAATTGCAGATATACCATGGAAATAATTTCTACTGTTCTGAAAATCAAAGAAAGATGTATGTGTGTTTATAAATATGAATTTGTTTAAAAATTACTTAGAATTATTTATTCTTATTTTTAAAAGTCAAGGTATAGTTTATTTTTTAGTCTACTCTACTTCACATATTCAGCTACAAATTAAATATGTGTTTTTCATGTAACAAACAATCCAAGAAACTAATTGAGTCATACACTAGTTGCTGAATTAAATTGGACTATGGTTATCTTATTATTTGATTATTTCTTAATGTATTATTTGTAAGCCTAAGGCTCAAAATATGGCAATGGAGATATTCAAGATTGCCTGTTATTTTAAAGACATAATTTGAAGTTGTTACCATAATCTGGTTAAAAATCCTAAATAGCAAGAATACTGGTCTCCTAGACGGAGTAATTGTAATTAACCTTATAAAAATAAGATTTCCACAGTATGTGGAAAATTAAGGATATAAACACCCATTAAAAGAAAAGCCTAATCACATTATAATAATTGTGTTCAACTGACACAATAGGTAATACTAGTAGCCTATTTTAAATGCCATCATAAATAATAAAAATGATAATGCTATATTGTATTATTATACAAAATAATACTTTATTCTTTCAAGCATCTGAATAAGCTATATTAACAGAGGGATTTCAATGTGTACTCTATAGTTACCTTTTTGTTTTTAAAGAACAGGTTGGATATTAAGTTTAATTATATTAGGAAGGTGTTTACCTATATCAATATGTTTTAGGGTTGGGGCAACTACAGAAATAGAAAAAAGGAAATTTGGTTCATTTCTGTCTAGGAGAGTTTTGTTTTATTTTTCTTCTTTGTGGTTAGTAACAGGCAATTCTAGTGATAGAAGTACGTTTGGTGGCTTAGAACTTAAGACTCAGCAGTGCTAGGAAAAATTAAATTCTGAAATGAAATTGTATGATTTGAATAAGTTCCTTAACCTCTTCAAGCCTTAAATTTCTCACCTATTACATTGACAAATATCTACCCTAAACTCAAAGGGTTGTTGGTAGTTTAAAAAGAGCTTCTGAACTTACCACTTGCTACTGTAATAATACCAAGTATTAAATAAGTGATAGTTCCTATTTTGATTATAATTATTATTTTCCATCTTAACTTTTACCTTTTGATGATCACATCTTGGGATATAAGAAAGATGGAAAAGAGAATTGACAATAAAGAGTAACAATATAATTATTTCCTTCCTTCCTGTTTCCTGCCTACCTGTCTACTAAACCACCTGTTTACTAAAGCATTGACTTTGGAGAAACGCTAAGATTAGTCGATCATTACTGTGGTCTGTGACCTTTAGTGGACACTTACAGAGTATGTTACAGAGACTGTTCGGAGATACAAATGAAACAGTCCTCTGAGTGTTCCTGTGTGGGAGACAGCTCTGAACTCCCATAAGAGCTACTGAACTTCGCATGTCCTGTCTTCCGGTTTACTAGAAACCCTGTGGATGTGGCCATGCCAGAAACATCTACTTATTGGAGGCATCCTTCACAATACCTGCTGTGTTTAGTGGTCTATAAGCATAAGGAGCTGTGTCTGCCAAAACATAATAAATACATACTAGATGGAGAAATTTTAGACAACACTAGTCCTATTTTGTTCTGTATAGTTGTTTTATACAAATGGCAAAAAAAAAACAACTTCATGAATCAGTACATACTATTCTCTCCCTCAAAGACAGTAATTTTATTACATTATTATATTGTGGTAATTCATTCATTTTCTTGACCATATAAAAGAAGAGCAGAAGAAATGGGCACAAGAAATGACTGCCTAGTTGCTTAAATATTTGTTTAGTAATCATAGAATCACTACAACTCTCTAGCGAGAATTTTCTCTGCTTTAAATAATGTGTGTACTTCTCTGATTGATATGCAGGAGTGAGCCTCTTGTGTGCACCTAGCGAGCTTCCTATTCTCTGTACCTCAATGTGGACTTGTTTCTGTGCTCTGGCATCAAGTATGGTAGAAATTGCCATGAACTGACAAGAATATGTTTCCTTAGAAAAACAGTTATCTGATTGATTCCCCAAGTCAAATTTTCATGCTAAAGACAAAAAAGAAAAAAGAAAAAAGTATTTTAAAAGAAAAAAAATATTAAACTAATGAAAGAACAGAAGGCTAAAATCCATGACAACCTTGAGGGTATGTCCAAAATACACATACAAAGAGAAAGAATAACTCAGGGATTTGTCTGAATCAGTTAAATGTCTTATCAAATAAGATATAACAATTAATCAAATTTTACTTGATTGTGGTTTGAGTATATGCACAACATGATTAAAATTCTACATGGATATGTGATCAAGAAAAAATATCAAACACCTGGAAATTGAAGCAATAAGAGAAAAAAAACAACAGTCTACAAAATTAATCTTTATTACAAGTAAAAACTGGTTGATAAGCTTTGAGGACTTTATCTGTATTGCTTCATAATGTGAAGTTCATAGGAAAAGCATCATCGGCTGATCAAATTACTACAGAAAAATTTTTCTTGAGAACTGAAAAGGCACAGAGAAGAAAGTTTAGAGTAATGACTTGAAAGCAGATGAAACTGGCCTACAATGCAAGAAAATGCCTCAAGAACATTCATATCCAAGAATGAAACACAAGGGTAAGATTTCAGGTAGCCCTGGGCAGACTGATATGTATTTGATGGTAACCCAGTAAGCTTTAAGGCTGAATTATATTTATTCTACCATAAAACTCCAGGAAATCAAGGTGCAAGAAAATATTTCTTTGGCTATATATACTCAATCAAATAAAAATCCAGCAGCAGAGCAAGTCTAGCTGCACTATTTCAAATCATGTTCATAGTCTAGTGGAGTGGTATTCATAAATTTGCAATGTTAAAAACCTCCATCTATAGCTTTTGCAAATATAGAGTCTAGTGTATTTACTTTCAAATATATTTGCCATGTTGTAGTAAAAAAGATCTAAGCGTTCTTTCATATGGTACATAGCTTATACTTAATTGATGTCATTCTAAGCTGCAAATATTTTTTTATTTTTATTTTTATTTTTTGTCATTTATTTATTTATACATACAAGAGCTGGGTTATAGGCCAGAGGTATGTATATGATTGGGGGGGGGGGCGGGCTGAGAGGCTAAGTTGTAAATATTTTTAATCAAAGCTCTTTATTACCTTTTTTTTATCATTAAGCATTATTCTCTGAAGTAGATATTCATTAAATTCAAGTCAAATCAAAATTTTATTTAGAAATAGACAATGGGGCCTCCCTGGTGGCGCAAGTGGTTAAGTCCCAGCACTATGAAGCTATCCAGAGCCACTGCAGCAGGAGTTCAATTCCCGGCCAGGGAGCTTCCCACATGGAGCAGCAGACCTCTCCTGCTTCACCCGCTACTCCCCTCAGCAGTGTTCTTCAGTAGATCTACCTGTTCTGCTCCCCACTCTGTTTCTGGTGAATCCTCTCACCACCACCCACACACCTCTGGATAGCACCCCAGTTTGTATGCATAAATAAATAAATCTTAAAAAAATGGAAATATACAGTGCTCTCACTCATTCTATATTTTAAGTCAGTGGCATCAGGTGAAAATGTATTTTTATTAACATGCTTTAAAAGTGATCTCAAATTCATTTCCTTAAAGGATTGCATAGAATTATTCAAGGTGGCCACAATTTGCTCCCTGACTTCTGCCCAAATTGTTATTAATTTCTAGAAAGTAATGGCCTAAGATGGAGAGTCTCATGTTAAGCTTGACAGCCTTAAGTATGAGATCTACAGATTCAATTGCACAGTGAACATTTACTCTGTAAAGTAGCATTGCAATGCTTCATAATAAAAAGGAAACACATGGAGTGGGATATATGTCTTGAGAACTCAGAGTATTTTTTTTTCATACTATATTCAAGTAGTTGCTTCTTCTTATAGAGTTTTTTAGTTAACAATCATGTGATTTATTTTATTGCCTCAGTGTGATGACCATACAGTGTCTATGAGGAGGTAAATACATTGACTTAATATTTTTTCAAATTCCCCCCAAATGACACAAATAACCTAACAATGGATGTTATTTTAATGGCAAATTTGTTTCCATAGTAACAGTTAAGATGTCATTCTTAGTGATGATGCAGAATACAAAAATGAATCATTGAAGGCTACTTGAATTATAACAATTTTAATGAATAAGGGATAATTGAAACATGTTAAGGATAAATAAAATGACATATTGTCAAGAATTGATCTCTGCAAGAATGACTCTTTTAAATCTTCTCTGTAGCTCCATTGCTTCATAAATCAGCTTCAAAAACTTAATGAGCACTACTGAAATGGAAGTACAGTGATGCTACTTCAGCAATCATGACTGAATTTCATTTTTGTTGCTTTCACCTCTGTGGTTCTGTTTGTTGGGATAAACAGAAGAACTTCAAATGCCAGCAACAGATTTGTTTTGTGCATGAGCCTAGTATCATTGGAAATGTATTGGTTTCCTCTGTTGACTGAATAGGACATTCAAAGTCTATTCATCTTTCAAAGGAATTATTTACCTCTTAAAACCCATCAAATGATTGATTTAGTGTATATATGAATATGCTTTCACAACTTTTAAGATGCTGCTTCTTATATTTTATGCTTTTAGGAATAATGCTTTCCTTTTGAGTATTTCAACATAACATTTAGGTTCATCTTCATCTTCAATATATGGCTAGGATGAGAGCTCCATGAGCACAGGTGCTTTGTTCCACTTGTTGCAACTCCTGGGCCTGAGACTGTGCCTGGTAAGTAGGAGGTATTTGATTTTTTCAACTTTTTGGAAAAAGTTGTTTTGGGATCATATGATCATTGTGCATTTAGAAAATGTAATGTGCTAGTTCCTGGCCAAACCGCAAACTTTAAATATGTCTGCAAATTTTGGGAATAGAGTTTGCAAATGGTCTTAAGGTAATATCAAGATTTATAGTATAGGGGGCCTCCCCGGTGGCGCAGCGGTTAAGCGCTGCACTGTGGAGCTGTCGGCAGCGGTGACGCGAGTTCGCCGCCCAGCCAGGGAGAATCCCACATGGCGCGGCAGACCTCTCCTGCCTTGCCCGCTGCTCCCCTCAGCAGTGTGTTTCTGATCTGCCTGTTCTGCTCCCCGCTCCGTGTCTGGTGAACCCTCTCGCCGCCCCACACCTCTGGTCTGTACCCCAGCTTGTATGTATAAATAAACAAATCTTTAAAAAAAAAAGATTTATAGTATAGGACTACTTTTACCATTCTTCTGAAATAGTTCTTAACATTGAGATAAATAAATGGCCACATCTTGTGGTACAGGTTTGGTCTGCATTTTATTAACACATTTATGCATGGACAGACAGGTCATCCCTTCTATCTTAAAAGTCTTTCCATCATTTTTTTTTCATTCTCTTCTAGTTCTCCTCCCACTTTTGCAGTTTCTTAACTGATCTCTCCTTTGTAGGTCCTTGCAGGCAACATTTCTAGATACTTAGTGTTTTCTTTATTCTCCTCTCATTATTAACTTCATCTAAAGCATTTTTAAGTCCCATGTTCTCAACTGCCTTCTCTATATTCAGCATTCTTTAATCTGTACTTCCTTCAAGTCATCCTAAGATATAAACATATACTTCTATTTCAATGATTTATAAGACCTTAAAATAAATTCATTTTCTTCCTTCCCAAACACATCCTCACTGTTTTATTCCTTATTCAGTTGTTTGTAAATGAGTGAGTACCGTTTGGTGTGCTAGGCTGGATGACAAATAGGGAATGCATCTAATATTCTTATGTTGCTCAGAAAACAAAACCCCTCCTAATGAATGTAAGTTAACTTGTCATTCACTTTTTAAAATTAAAACTTTCTGAACTCTTTTATCTGCTAATATTTGGATATCTGAGGTAAGAGTAGCATGACAGTGCACACAGAATCTCACTTCAAAACACTCCTAGTAAAGGAAGTCCATGTAAAGATCCATTAGCAGCACTCAAAAAATGGAAAGGACTTACATGAGGAGGATAGCCTTAAAATTTGGCACCCTATAGTAAAGATAAAGAGACAGAGTAGGTTTTGTCAGAGTAACCCCAACATTTAAAAACTTCATTACTCGAGAGTGGCTCATCACCCAGGTCGGTTCAGTGTTCCTCAATGCTTCCGTTCCTTCAGCCTGTATTTCAATATGTGTTCTTCAATTACCACAGTAGGGGAAGAAAGGACTGGATAACTGAGCACTGGTCATTCAGTGCTTCTACCTTCTAGTGGCACACTGCATTTCTGCTAACATTTTACTAGTAAAATGAAGCTGTTTGACCCTATCTAACATCAGAGAAATGGAAAATACAGTCTATCATGTGCTCAGAAGTAGAAAAGAACTGGATATGGTGAAGAACAGTAATATTAATTACAATAAATTTCTGATAAAAGCACAATTGTACTTCTACTACTCCAGAAAAATTCAGGAAGGACAAGGAAGCTTGGGGATTACAGTGGAGAAGAAAAGGGAAAACAACTTCAGTAAATGCTCAATAACATTCCCAGGATATTCATTCCGGATTGGATGTCACAACTTCTACTATGCTAAGATAATAAATGAAGAAAAATTACAATGGATCTCACCATTGTGTCTTCCTGAACGGAAAGACAGGTGAAGGGACAAGGAACAAACATGATCCAGAGCCATTAAAGAGACATGAGAGAAAATAAATAAAATAAAAATTACTGAACAATATGGTCTTGAGAGAAAGAACGGATAAAGGAATTTAGATGTCAAATTCTCCACAGAATAGGAAGTTCTCTATTCAAATTTCTAAGATTTACTTCCTTTTCTGCCTTTTAACTGAGATGAAGAGTGAGAGAGTGATTGTGCAGAAATTAATATATAAGATAGGGAAAAATAACCTGTGAGAATTTGTTCCAGCAAGATGTTAAGCAGCAATGGACATTATACGGCCTCATTTCAGGGCTGGTAGAGAGCGGTTCTGCCTTTCATTTGTCCTAAACTCTACAAACTTAATTGTCAGATGGTAGTAGAGTCTAGAATTAAAGAGTCAATTTTATGGCAATAAATTTGATAACCTACTTGAAATTTTTTTTAAGATTTATTTATTTATGCATACAAGCTGGGGTACAGGCCAGAGGCGTGGGGCGGCAAGAGGGTTCACCAAAAACAGAGTGGGGAGCAGAACAGGCAGATCAGAAATACACTGCTGAGGGGAGCAGCGGGCGAGGCAGGAGAGGTCTGCCGCACCATGCGGGATTCTCCCTGGCTGGGCTTCGAACTCGCATCGCGACCTGCCAGCAGCTCCACAGTGCAGCGCTCAACCGCCCGCGCCACCAGGGAGGCCCTGATAACCAACTTGAAAGGAGAAATTCCTGTAAGTGAAACCATCTGATATTTTTCTTTTTCCTTCAGACTTATTTCACAGAGCATAATCCCTTCCGGCTCCATCCAAGTTGCTGTGAACGGCATGAGTTTATCTTTTGTTTCACTTACAGGAGGAATATAGGGGAAACAAATCAGGGCTCAGGGAAAAAAATAATAATAAATAAAAAAATAAAATTAATAGACAACTATAAATCAGAGACATTCTTCAAGGAAAAGGGAGGGAGAGGGATCAAAACAGAGGAGGGAGAGCATGAGGGACTATGGTGATGGTGCATGGATGAATTGGTGGTGGGAATTTTACAGGGACTACATCTGATAGGAGAAAGCAAATATTGTACTAAAATCAACAATGATGTTAAATATATATATTTTTTTTAAAAAAGGAGAAATTCCTTGAAAAACTCTATTTAGCCAATAGAAATAAGAAATTGGCCCTATATCTTTTAAAAAAATTGAATAAATTATATGTTTTTTGAATCCTACAAAGAAAGCTCTAATATTAGTTTTGTCAATAATGACTTCTATCAGATATTTAAGGAATAATTCCAAACTTACACAAATTCCTTCATAAAAGAAGTGAAGAAAACACCTCCCAAATTGTTTAATGAGGTGACTATAATATAAAAGTTTGATGAAGGCATTGCAGAGGAATATATTTATAGATCTATATCATTCATAAACATAGACCCAAAAATAATTAACAAAATACTAGAAAATCAAATCTACCACTATGCAAAAGAGATAAAATAGCATAGAGTTGATGCTACAAATGTAACATCAGTTTATTACATGAAAATCCTATCAAGACAATGAAGGAGAAAAGCCATGTGATCATTTCAGTAGACAGAGTAAAGCATTTGACAAAACAATAGCAAGAGAAGAAAACCGCCTCAGCTTTGTAAGGAATGTTAGATTTGGAATGTCAGCTTTGTAAAGAATAATTACAAAAAAGGTCTACGGTTAGTATCATACTTAGTGGTGAAACACTAAAAGTTACAAAATATTACTTACAGAATTTCAAAACAACGCAAATAAATGTATGTACCATATTCTCGGATTGGCAAATCAATATTATTAAGATGTAGTTTATAAAGTAGTATTACATCAGTGTTAGTTTCTTATCAATAATTGTACATCATGATGTAAGATGTGAGCATTAGAAAAAATTGGATTAAAAGACATATATAAGAACTCTTTGATATTTTTGTGAATTGTCTGTGACTTTAAAAGTATTTCAAAATAGTTTTTAAAATGTCTATTATGTCCAAATATATCTATAGAGTTAATGTAGACCAATTATAATGCCACCAGAAACTCTTATAGGAGTTAACAAGCTGATTCTAAAAGTGAAAAGCACTTACATCCAAAGCAATCTTGGAAAAAGGAACTAAAAGGTATATCTCTGCCTCCTTATTTCTGTAAATAAGACTTTCTGTAAAGTTACATAGTAATCTGGATAGGACAGCACTGCCTTAGGATAGACAAACAGGTAAATGAATCAAATAGAAGAGACATCCCAAAAATAGCTCCACATTTATACAGTTATTTGCTTTTTGATTAAAGCATAAGATAATCCCAAACTAAAAAACAGTATCTTAGCAAATGGTGTCAAACTAACCAGTTACTAATACAGGAAAAAGCAACCACCTCAAACCTCTACCTAAGATACAAAAAATAAATCTGAGATGAACAAAAATCTGAACACAAAAGCTAGAGTCATAAAGCTCTTAAAGGAAAATGTCAGAGGAAACCTTTATAAGTGGGCCTAATCAAACATTTTATAGGGAGCAAAAAGCAATAACCATAAAAGAAATAAATGATAATTTAGACTTAATCATTTTTTTTAAATATTAAAAGACACCACCAATAAAGTAAATAATCAATCCACAGACTGTGAAGATATATTCACAAAATAGCTGACAAAAATAGTCTTAGACTAGACGGGATCATGCTCAGAGAAATAAGCCAAAAGGAAAAAGACAAATATCGAATGGTCTCACTTACAACAGGAATATAGGGGAACCAAATACAAGAGCGATAATCAGCAAGAGAGGGGAGAGGGTTGGGGCTCAGAACGGGGGAGAGGGGAGCACAAGGGACTATGGTGATGGTACATGGGTGAATTGGTGGTGGGAAACCTAAGGGGAATATACAGTAATGTAAAAGACACAAATAAAAAAATAAATTAAAAAAATAGTCCTAGAAAACAAAATGGAAGAGAGGAGAATACAGGACACCATGGAGATGGATCACAGGTGAATTGGTGGTGGGCTGCCCAAGGGGAATACAAAATGTAAAAGACATAAATAACAATAAAAAAATAAATAAAGATTTAATCAACTTAAAAAAAAACCAAAGAGACAATCCAATGATAAATGGGCAAAATATTTGAACAGCTATACAAACTACCAGTCAGCACTTGAAAAATTGCTGCTCTACATTAGTCACCAGGAATTGCAAGCTAAACCACAATGAAACGCCAATAGGCCATCAGTATGGCTGATACTGAAAAGACTGACCCCCCCAAATATGGTGAGGATGTAGAGAAATCAACACTCCCATGAACTGTAGGTAAAAATACCAACAACCATTTTGGGGGACAAAGTGGCAGTTTCTTATAAAAAGAAATCTACAGGGCCTCCCTGGTGGCAAAGCAGGTTAAGCACAGTGCTGTGAAGCTATCCAGAGCTACTGCAGTGTGAGTTTGATACCCAGTCAGGGAGATTCCCACATAGCACAGCAGACCTCTCCTGTCTCGCCTGCTGCTCCCCTCAGCAGTGTATTTCAGCCGATCTACCTATTCTGCTCCCTACTCTATCTCTGGTGAATCCTCTCACCACCCCACACCTCTGGCCTACACCCCAACTTGTATGCATAAATAAATCTTTAAAAAATAAAAAAGCAAATCTACACATACCTGATGACCAGAAATTTAATTCCCAAACACTTACTTTAGAGAAATGAAAATATTCACACACACACACAAAAAGACTTGTACGAGAATCTTCATAGCAGCTGTATTCATAATAGTAAAAGATTGGAAGGAACCTAAGTTCCTTCCTAAGAATTAATTAATTCCTAAGAATGAGTAACCTAACTGTGGTATACTCACACAAAGGAATATTATTCAGCTACTAAAGAGAGCAAAGTAGTGCTACATATAATACATGGATGAATTTCAAAAATATTATGTTAAGGAAAACTTACATAAGTGAACATAGATCATATAAGTCCAAATACATGAAAGCCTAGAACTGAAAAAGCTACATTCTGGACGCAAAAATTAGAACAGTGATTTCTACTGGGAGTTTCAGAGCAGGAATTGATTGAGAAGGGACACAGGGAACTTTCCAGAGATAGGGCAACATTCTGTTTTTAACAGTGGTTTGAATTACATATCTGTATGCATGTATCACAATTCAGAGTACATACATACTTAAAATTTATGTATTTTATTGCATGCAAAGTTTCTATCAAGAGAAAAAAATCTTGAACTGCTATTAAACATACAATGAAATATTTAGGAGGGACTGAGCTGATACTTGCAAATTAACTTGAAATGCATCAAACATAAAATGGATTACTGAATGGATGGAGGAATGAATATGATGATTGAGCAATAAGCACTATAAGAGATTTAGAGGAAACACATAAGAATTCACTTGGGGATGAGGAGAACCAAGTTCCAGAACCAATCAGTTGTATATCTTCAGCAAATCGCCTAATTTCTTGGAGCCTCTGATTTTCTGGTGCCTTGAATACGTTGAAACAGGGAATCTAGGGCTTATGTCCTGGAAGGTACAAGTCATAAACCAATATTTATTATAGTAGGAGAAAATACTCCTACTAGTAATGTGAATTACTAAATGGAGAAGTAAACAACTGAATCAAATTTCTCTTTAGGAAATAATAATACAATGTTATACTATGATATATTAAAACTATGACCAATCAATCAGTAAAACTAATAGGAGCTGTTTGACAGCACAGAGGATGAGGTCAATTTATTTCCATTGCCTCAAATCCAAATAAAGTAGATTTACTTCATCTACTAGATACTAGACACCTAACTTAATGACTTACAGTTACACCTATAGTTAGGCTGAATTTTAGTTTATAGACACTCTTACCCTTTAAAAGCTCACCTCGGATTAATTTAAACTGCACAAAAGTTTTAGGAAAAAATCACTCCCTTACCACTTGGGGACAGAGTCAGTTAGTGTTCCACAAAGGCAACTTTCTCAAGTCCAAGTCTCTGAAGAATGGCCATTTATTTGAGTCATGTCTACTGGAATATGTGATTCAGCTATGGTTAAGGGTAGTTGTGTGGTCAACCAATATGCTTACCCCTATTAAGTCTTTGAACCAGAATCTTGATTTATTATATAAATTTACTTAAGAAGAGAGACAAATCATAAGTAACTTGAATGCTTTTATTTAAAATACTTAACAACCTAATTCAGTAATAATTTATGATACATTTTTAACTAGCCATAACATAAACATGAAGCAAAGTAATTCTCTTATACCTTTGGTTTGTTAGAATGTCATTCTATTTTCTACTCTGTCCCAAATGTGCTACATTCTATTGATTTATAGAAACTAATCTTTAGAGTTAAAAAAAAAAGAGAGAAATACACCAGAGGAGGATATGCTAGTGGGATTATGGAACTTCATTTTGCTCCAAAAAAGAATTCTTGCTGAAGCCTGGTATAATGTGATGATTAATTTTACAGCGTTGTCCCTGACCAATGTCACTATAGCAATGAAAATAAACTATGAGACTAGTATTCGGCCAGAGGGGAAAAGTTCATTAAGGAATAAAAGTAGGGACAAAATTGCTCATTAAAGTGGCTAACCAGGGTTGTTTTATGAGAGGATGGGTTAAAAAAATAATAGAGGGTTGCAATGTATTTTAAAGAGATGAATTCAAATGTGACTCATAGATTCCCGTTTCAATAAAATCCTGTGGAATATAACAGTTTAGCTCCATGGAAAAAAGGATAGTTAGTGGACCCTATTATAATATTTGAAGTATTCTAACATGAAACCTGAGTTGCCCACAACTGCAAGAAGTAGACCATTAACTTCATAATTATAAAAAAAAGAAAGAAAGAAAAGAACATAAGTATTTTTTTAGCCTTGGGTCTGGTCCAAGGAGAAGAAATTCCCACTCAAGATGTTTCTATCTAAATCTGAATGCAAAGAAATTATTTTAGAAAATTGGAAATCATTTTTAGCTGCTTCTAGCACTTCAATGAGCTTCTGAAGGGATTACTTTAAGAACAATTTGGTCCATTAGAAACTAGTCAACACACATAAGTGTCGGGTGCTTCCCTTAGCTATAAATTCAAGTTGCTCTTTAAAAATAGTGCTGTATCTTCATGTATTTCTCTTCATTCAAAATGATAGATAGATAGCTAGGTATATTTAGAGGGAATCAGTCAAGTTCTTTAAAGCTAGATACTTAAAAAATGTATGATCTGTTAGATAAGTTTTCCAAAGGTAAAATATTTGGTATTTTTCCTGGAGAAAACTGGTTAGCTCATTTCAAAATATGAGTCAAAATTTGTATCTCATTATAGTATCTTTAATGAAGACAAAAATAAATGTGAATATAGCTACTTTCCTATAAAATGCAATGCGATATTGCACAATTTTAGGGGCAGAAGTCAAATCTGAGGAATCTGGTATTGGTCCAAATTAGTCAATTTAGCCATCTTGGAAATAAGTCAATTATTCACTCTGTGCCTGCTCATTCTAAATCCAGCATTGTGCTAGGTTACAGGAACGTTATTGTCCCTGAAGTTCATGATAAAGCAAAGACATAGGAACAGAAAAACTCACCATGAAATAATTGCCAAATAAAGCAATAGTTTTACTTCTGCAGCACAGACATTGAGTTTGGAAAGGAATTTTGGTGTTCTTTAAGGACATTTGGGAAGATTTCATGTGCAAAGATTGAAATGGGAGTTTTAATGTTAGTTACGCTATCATAGGCAACAGAAAAAAATTGGAAAGCTTCTGGCTTGGGGTTAGTAGTGGTCCATAGTAAGAGCTATGTTTGTTACACAAATGCTCTATGGCAGTAAGCAATCTGAGCAGACAAAAGAAAATTAGAAAGAATAATCTAAGTAAAATTAATTAGTAATAAGCAATTTATGGAATAAAAGTTAAGCAGCTAATGACAAATTCACAGTGGCTTCTATTAAGTGCTTATTGTGTGCAAGAAACTATATTGTAAAATAAATATTATGAGCATGGCATCATTTCATTCTTATAAAAATTCCACAAGGTGGATAGATCATCCACTTTAGAGATGGGAATTTAGAAGTTTAAAGTGATTAAGCAACTTGCCCAAGAACATAACCAAATAGGACCAAGCTCATAGAGCAGAATGGTCTGGCTCTACTACTAGTAGCAGAATTATAATGTGAAATAGGCAGTGGTTAGGAGAAAAGAAGAGAAGCCAGAAGAAAGAATAAAATTGTTCTGGATCAAAAGTAAAGGAGGTTCAATGTGATATGCTTTGGGGGAGGGATGTAGAGGGAGGCAGTAAGGACCAGGTAAATTCCATGACTTGTAGAGCTGAGCCTAGGATAAAAGTTATTTTGTTATTTAGTTCATTTTATGTCTCTGATTTCTACTTTTGAGTTATTTCCTTCATTATGCATTCTATTGTGTCACTGAGTTATCTCACAAATTAATTATATTTATTTGTACTAACATGAGCAGCAAGGTGAAAATGGCATGCATCTCTATTAGAAACCCTGGTTGGAAGCTTTATTGGTCACTAGCTGCTGGTCTAGGTTTATCTTGGGCAGGACTCCCATGCTAGAGCCCCTTCCAGCTCACTGCACTATTATTACATTTTGTGCCAACCACAGTTGTCTAATATTAACTGATTGTGCCACTGCTGAATTGCCACTTGGGAAGCTGGACCTACTGATTTTATTATTTTTATTACCCATGATCCCACTAAAGGCAGATTGGCTAGGAAAAATAAATAAATAATGTGGGCTAGTAAAAGCTTTGGGTGCTTATTTACCCTCACTCTTTTGCTCACCCCTTTTTATCCTCACAGTCTCAATCCCAATTCCCATCTATTTTGGTTTTAGCTGATTATATTGTTCTTTTATTTAATTTTTCCCTTGCATTTTCCATTCACTTAGAACAGGATCCCACATTAAATGAGGCTCCAGGCTCACTTAAGGATGCATTTTGCAAACCAAATAAAGTAAAATCATCAGTAAATTCCAAATGCTTTATTATGCTCCTCTACACATGTACAGATTCAGGCTTCACTTATGAAAACAAAGATTCCAGATGCAATTGATAATTTTTTCTAACCCTGTCATTTATTTGAAGCATATTAGGAGAGTCTAATACATTCAACTTTGGGGAAAAAAAACATTTAGAGAGAACTTAGATAAAAAGAAGGCAGGCCAGACCTTGGCACAAATTGCTCAGCATACAAGAAAAGGCTGAAATAAGGGTAAATCAGGATCTACCAGAGAAAATTAAGAAGACAAAAGTTTTTTTGAGAGGTGATTCTCAAAGGCACCTGATCCAAAATCTATAATCTAAAATTATATTATAGGAGAGTGAGTTCAGCAATTACACTATGAAGTTCCCTATATTTTGGAAGTGAGAAAGCTAGGGACATTAGCTAGTTAACAGCAGAGTAGAGGCAATAATCCCCAAATTGAGCCTTTTCTTTAGTCACTCTGACACTTCACAATGATTTACCTTTTTGATTCAAAACAATACAATCTGGTCAATATTTCTTGCTCTTTCTCTTGATTGTTTTACCTATTGGGCTAGTAGGTTTTTCAAAGCAGTATTACTATTTAAAGCACTAACCGCATTTTTATTAATTATTTTCTTACATCATTGTTCATTTTTGTACAGTATCTGACTTCTCCCTCAGGTGTAGTCCCTGTAGTTCTCCTACTACCATAACATCTGTGACCTATTTCCACAGGTCCTTGTGTTAACTGCATTCTTGACATACTCGAAGAGAACTGAGTATGGTAGGATGCTAATGGTCAGGAAAGTTCCCAATGCAAATGTCTCTGCTCTAGGACAACATCCCTGGGATTCCCAAAAAGATGTTCCTTGTGCTGACATAGTGGTCAGGATGGCAAGAGCTCCAGGGACTAGAACACTTGGCTTCTGCCCTTGCTTGGTTAGAAGTCTGCTTCCAGAATACCATTTACAGATATGATTCTTTCTCTAAGCTGCCAGCATCTGTCTTCAGGCCAAGGGAATATTTCTGGATTCTCACAGGAATATATAATGTGCATATTTATATGTATGTATGTGTGCATACATATGTGTATATATATGTGTGTATGAAATAATTTTTTAAAATACTGGATTATTTTTTCTTTATATTTTCATGCCCCTAAAGTATGAAAATAAAACATATCTTAACTCTTGGAAGAAAATAAACAATTTAACCAAGATATACATGCCCTAGTTATTCATAAAAATTGTGTTCAACTATCTCCTGTTAGATTTCAAGATCATTATATCCATTTATATATAAAACTCTCCTCCCCAAATTCTCTCCCTCTCCTTCTCTCCCTCCTCCCTCTATCCCTCTCTCTCTCTCTCTCTCTCTCTCTCTCTCTCTCTCTCACACACACACACACACACACACACACACACACACACACCCTTATCTAGTTCAATCCCCATAAGCTTAGTCTCCTCCATCACTGCATCAGTTTATGGTGAACAACAAACAAATGGTCGGTAATATTCAGCTCTTATAATTTGGTGTCCCAACTTTCCACCATAACTGTATTGAGTGGCTGTTAAGAATGGGAGTGATAAAAGTCAAACATTGTTTTAGTCATTCATTCTATGACAGTAAGACCTAGAGGAATGGGACATAGAACCAGGAAGTTGATATGTTTTGGAGAGTGGGAGTTATAGGAAGGCAGAGTCAAATGGCAGGTTGTGGATACCAGACTGGTTGTGAGTGCATCTGGGAGGAGAGATTATTTAATCATTTGTATTATTGAGGCAACATAGGCTTACAATGTTTTATATGATTTAGGGGTTTAACATCACACCCTTCAGAATTACATTACCATACCACAAAGGCAGTCATAATCCTCCACCATAGTCAACTGTGCCCCCTCCCCACTCTGCTTTCCCTCCTCCTCCTTCCCCTCCAGTAACTTCAATTCTACAGTCAGAGTTCTAGTGTTAGTAATTGGCTTAGTTGTATATGACCCTTTGTTTTGTTTCTTTATATTCCATATATAAATGACACCATCTGGTATTTGTCTTTCTCCTTCTGCCTTATTTCACTTAGCATAATTCCCTCCAGTTCCATCCATGTTATTGCAAATAGCAAAAGGAGAGATTTCTGAAAGTGAGGGAGTGGCAGTATGCCCAACCAATATTCATTCACTACATGATTTTTCTTATGGAGGTGGTAGATGTGTATGTATTCAAAGTTCATTCACTTCACATTTCCTTTGAATTGGGCCTAAATATAAGTACAAAAAGATCTATTATTAATAGCTTTGGAGGACAGGTTACAGTGACTCACTGTATAAAATATAAATAATCTACAACAGCATTTATAAGCATGAACCTAGATAGCTAATACCCCTGACTAAGCCATCTACACACAGAATCTAAATCTCTCTAAATTATTACAATCTCCAGGTAATACTTCCCTACAGTAATAGGCTTCTTTTCAAAATTCTGTTCATGTTAATAACTCAGTAGAATCATTAAGAATGTCATAATTTCAAAATACATCAAATAATGTGTTACATATGTATTTTCTATTTCATTAAAATTGTCATATTTTATTTTCTTAGCTAGGTTTTGAATTCTACAATATTCTCTTTAGCATCAATTGTATGCCATTGACCAATGGATGTTAGCTAACAACATTTCTGTAAATTTATGATTTGTTTACATTGATTTCTCCCTTTAAAATACGTTCATCTATTCTGGGAGATTCAGCAGTTTCGACTGATAGGTCGTGGAGTCTTCTATTTATGTTATTCAATTGGATACCAAAAGAAAAAGTGTAGCCCTTTAAAAGAACTTGTAAGGCATTACTAGGAATACAGATTTAATTTAACCTCATACGAATCCACCTCTGCAAACGATTAACAGAATAATTGAAGAGATAGATACTTTCTACACACCTAACTTTTCACATAAAAGAAAATAGCAACAGAATCAAAGCTAATGTTCCTCCTTGAGATTACCACATTTCTTTTCAGACATTGACTGTAATCTATATTTTCATTTCAGAGAATTTAAAATGTGAAAACTGCATATCATTTAAAAAAAATTTTATTTAAAGATTTATTTTTACATACAAGATGGGGTGCAGGCCAGGGGTATAGGGAGGTGAGAGGGTTCACCAGAGACAGAATGGGAGCAGAAAAGGGAGGTCGACTGAAATACACTGCTGAGGGGAGCAGCGGCCTAGGTAGGAGAAGTCTGCTGCATCATGTGGGAATCTCCCCTGCCAGGAATCGAACTTGCACAGCAGCCACTGACAGCTCCACAGCGCTGTGCTAAACTCATTGTGCCACGAGGAAGGCCCGAAAACTGCATATCTTTATGCCAAAAAATAAAGTATATATTTTTACATATTAAAATACCCCCTGTGGTTTTGACACAGGTATCATTTTTTACTTGTGTATGCTATTCACCTCAATTGTTCCCACTTATTCCCACACTCCAAGTCATCCAATATCTCTCGCCAAGTTTGTTCACCTGCTCTTCATTCAGTAGCCTTCCATGTCTAATAATTTTTGTTTTATTACCTTTTGAATGTCACGGTTGCACCTCAAATTGGACATAACCAACACCAATCCCATCATAACCTCTGCCTGACTTTGTTATTTCCAGTTTCTCAATTATCTAGACATGGAAACCTTGAATTCACCATCAACTTTTTCTTTTCTCTTACCAACATTAAGTCAATGCTTAAACTTGTAGAAATCACTGTTTTAAAAACTACTTCTGTTTCTGTGCTTTTTTCATTCTTACTGCTTTCATAGTAGTGGAATTATTTCTTCTTGATTGTCTAAATAGTCTCTTACAATTGATCCTAATCCACTATGCCCCTAATATCCTTCCCCAAATCTTCATGACTTTGGTTATAACATTCCACTAGTCAACAAATTTTTACAAAAGTCATATTACTGAAATAAAATTAGTCATTTCCTATCAATTTGTATGTGCTCAACACAAATATGAGAGTCAAATTCTAATTTTGGCTCCAGTTTTTTTTTTGTAATCTGCAATAAATGGATATTCACATCACGAAATGCATGCCAATAGTAATAGGCCTACGGTTAATACCTGTTAAAAATCAAGTCATAGACTAATTCTTAGATTTCTTCTCTTATCTCCTGTACAGCTGTTCAGGAGCATCTCTGGAGAGTATTCAGCAGTAGTCAGCCAGCATTGTAGTGGACCATCTTCCCTAGTATCTTTGTTCCATTGATGCAATATCTTAATGAAAATGTTTGCCATTTTCATCACTAACCATACCAGTTTTCAAGGAAGAAATTCAGATGGGACTGAAGGAAGTGGATCTTTAGAGACATATTGCAGACAAGTTTCTGACACTGCATCAGCATGACTTCTAGTTCCTTGTAGTTTTCTGCCTTAACATTCCCAATAAAGTTTGTAGACACTAGGCAGAAAGCATTCTATGCTTGTTTCACATCACCCTACAGCAACTTGTTGAGCCAGTCATCTTTGACGAGTTCTCAAATCTGAGGACCCAAACTCCCTCTTTAATCTTTGCTTCATTTTTGATATAAAGTAATTCTGACATCTTCTTCTAGAAGATTCCATTGTTGGAGTCTTGATCCTAGCAATTCTGCCTTGTTCTTGGAGAAGTCCAAATCATGAACCAGGTCATTGAGTTCTTCCTGTGTTAGTCTGTGTGGAGTTGATGATGCACCACAGTGAAAATCTGGATCACTGCATGCTGATGGAACAGGAGAAGAACAGGTCGGCTCACCCTTGTCCTCATCAGATGAATCAAGAGAATATTCTGCTGGAGGTTCTGGAGCAGGAAGTCCCTCACCATGTGGAACTGGTCTCAATGCAGGCGGAATGTTTGGTTAGACTACTCTCGACTTCTTTTGCTACGTTATTCTGCCGGAAAGAGGAGGAACCAAGCAAAAGTAACAGTCTTTTATGTGGTTGCTTGGCTCTCTCCACACCATGGGGACTGCGAACGGCAGTCTGCAAATGGTCTTTTGCTATTGAACCACGGTGAAAGTGGTGTTGTACATGTAACATAGCATATATGCAGGGCCCAAGGCTTGTCTTGGTCACCAACCTTGCATCCGAAGTAAAGATGATAAGCCTTCTTCACTTGAGGAGTGATCCTTCTCTTCTGGTTGGCAAATGTCACTTCCCCCACAAATAGAGCAGAAATTGTCCTCGCTATTAACGCACTTTCAAGGCATTACTATTCTGTATTGTGCCTAAATGGATAAAATAATAATAGTTTTATGGAACAGTAGCTTAAACTGTCTTGCACAAAGTCTGAAGTATTTTCAATGCTCAACCTTTCCGACAGGGCTTTATCTAGTGCACTGCTTGCTGACGTCACCTTACTTCGGCAGCTGCCTGGCAGTAATATTGCATTGCATCAGAAAATGATGCAATTAACTCTGGATGATGTGTGCATGATGGTATTATGCAATGAGATGCAATATTACATCATTCTAGGCTGATTTATGATGTTGTTGCAGTCTTACTGGATAAATTTACATGGTGAAACACATAAAATGACTTATATGAAGTATCTTCAAAATAAGAGCTAATAAAAAATTTCAGGGTTATATTAATGTTCAGCACTCCAAGATACTATAGATTAGGGCCTTTTTAAGTCAGTAATGATCTCATTGTTGACCAGTGTTCTCTAAGAAAAAGTCTTATCAAGAACTTATTATTATCAGGCTAATAAAACATCCTTAGCCTAGCATTTAGAATATTCCATAAATGAGCCTACACCTCCCACTTTTCACAATTAATCTCACACTAGTTTTACTCAATTTACAATCCAGCCAAAGCGATTGTAAACATCATCTGGACTTTCAGTTCTGCACAGAAATCCTTCATGTCCTCAGTCTTTACTAACCTTCACTGTTATTAACGCTGTTATTTCAACTTTTCTCCATTCCTATCCAGCTCCCATGATTCCTACCTTACAACATAAGACTTGATGTTTCGCTTCATAAAGATAATAGAGTCAGTGAATGGAGACTCTCAAATAGTCTCCCCCCACTTCATATGCTTATCTTCATCCTTACTTAGCTATTCTTTTCCTATCGTTTCAATAAGACTAATGACTCTTCATGTCCAGCATCTATCCATCCATCTTGCTTTGCATTCCATATCTTTTCAAACACCTTGCTATCAAGTCTCTCTATTCTACATCTTCAACAGCTCACTCTATTTTTCATCTGATTTTCCACCTTACAATCAAGTATATCTCTTTTCTAAAAAGTAACCAGCTCCTGAACTTAATTTCCATCTAAGAGTCCTTTTAGCTTCTCCTTCCTTACAGAGCCAATATTGGGGGAAAGGTAGTTTGTGTCATTTGTCTCTACTTCCTTGTCTCATATAACATTTCAACTCATTTTAATATCATTTCTGTTCCCATCACATCACTAAATGTACTATATTTGCGGTTCCTGATAACTTTGTCTCTACTAACAGGTTTCAGTCCTCATTTTAATTGACATTTTTGTAGCATTTGAAACTGTTCACCATACCATCCTATTGAATCTCTTCCTTCCCTTGTTTTAGATGACATTGGTCATTGGGGTTTTCCCTGTACTCATCAGATCACTTCTATTTAATCTCCATTAAAGGTTTCTATTTTCTATGTCATTTCTTAATATCTAAGTTCTTTGCCCTCTTCTCTTAATGCTCTCTCTAGCTGATTTCTTCACTTCCACAGTTTCAATCTATCTTTTTGCCTATTCTGTCAAGTCTATTCTTCAGCTCATAACTCTGCACTGGGCATCAGAACTATAAATCCACTTTTGTCCTAGCAATTACTACTTGGCATTTCCAACTCAATCTCATAAAAAAAAAAACCACCTCATTTTATTGCCTTAATCCTCAACTGCTAACAGACCAAACATGTTCTGTTTTTATCCTCTGTCTAGATATACAGCACAACCATCCACATAGTCACCCAAGCCAGAAACATACAATAAGTCTTTTCATTGTGTTAAGACCATCATCTCAGTAGCTTTCAACTCTGCTTGCCTGAATTATAACCGCAATTTTCCAACTGGTCTTTGCCTTAGTCTTATCTTAAACCTTGTGTGATATCACCTATCACCTTGTGATATTATAATTTATTTTGTTGTGTGTATGTAATATTTCTCATATATATTTGGTCTTTATCCTTGGGTCCCAGCTCACAGCTTCCAAAATACATTGCATTTTCTGAGCATAAAACTAAAAGAGCATCTTCTGTCCAAATGTTTGGTCTCTTACCCACAGTTCCTAAAAACTCTTCTGAACCCTTTCCACCTCAAATAGATTTAGATTTAGCTGAATTTTGAAAAGTATCTAAGGATAATCCCCTCCAGTTCCATCCATGTTGTCAAAAATGTCAATATTTCATATTTGTTCATTGCTGAGTAGTATTCTATTATAGATAGATAGATAGATAGATAGATAGATAGATAGATAGATAGATAGATAGATAGATAGATGTATTTTTAATATTTTGAGAAACCGGGCCTCCCTGGTGGCACAATGTATTGAGTGTCAGCACCATGAAACAATCTGCAGCCACTGCAGCACAAGTTCAAACCCCGGTCAGGGAGCTTCTCACATGGTGCAGCAGACCTCTCCTGACTCTCCCTCTACTTCCTTAAGCAGTGTATTTCAGTCGATCTGCCTGTTCTGCTCCCACTCTCTCTGGTGAATCCTCCTCACCCTCCCCACACTTCTGGCCTACACCCCAGATCTTGTATGCATAAATAAATAAATCTTTAAAAAAATATTTTGAGAAAACTCCACACTGTTTTTCATAGAGACTGGACCAGACTACATTCCCACCAACAGTATACGAGGGTTCCTTTTTCTCCATACCCTGGCCAACTCTTGTTTCTCATCTTATTTGATACGGTCTCTTCTCACAGGTGTGAGATGGCATCTCGCTATGGTTTTGATTTACATTTCCCTGACAACAAGTAGTTGTTAGCATTTTATCATTTGCATGTTGGCTATCTGTATGTCTTCTTTGAAGAAGTGTCTCAAATAGGCACATATTTATCTTCTTTAGATGTTCCTTGGTGTTTGTTTTATCTTCAAATCCCCCACTATACTTCTTCATACTTTGGATATAGTGAGATTGTAAAAAAAGAAAAACAAACTTTTGATTTAAAGATATTAAATAGTTCCACTACACCTTATACCCCAAACAACAATCAAGCCATATTCAAACATCATTTGTGAAGAACAAGGTTAATGTCAAAATTTTGATGACTGAGCTTTAAAAAAATAAACTAAGAAAAATATTTGTTCACAGTCTGGGGGTTAAATTGTTGCCCGGGAAAAATAAATAATTCTATCTTCTAGTTTTTGCAGGATGCTGTCCTAATTAATTCTCCAGTGAGTGAGCCCCCACTAACCTAACTGGACATTGCCTAAATTATATTTGTGAAAACTTGCATGATCTCCCTTTTTTGTATCTTTCTCTTCTCTGATTTAACTGATCTTAAAGGATATTGACAGCTCTCTGCTAAATGACAAAACAACTCTTTTTCCCCTTCAAAACAGCTGGAAAAGATGCTCTTAAACAGTCATTTTAAAAGTTCATGAACATATAATTTTTAAAAGAACAAGAAAAGGGGAAATAGGTTAATAAAATAGAACTTCATTATATTCTACTCCATGACACTTGAAAAATACTCGGGAAATGACATTTATGAGCATGTTCAACAACAACAACAAAAAAGACTTGCCATCCCAATCAGTTAAGGAACTCATGCTCTGCTCGCTCCTCCTTACCCTTGAGTATTTTTCCAAAAGAGGAAAGAACTGTTGATGCTCTGGATGCCTCTGTACAAAACAGATCATCCCATCAATAATACATGTAGAGACCCTACAATTCTTCAAAAGGGAGGCCTGCCTTTAGGCTACAGATGGGCTAGAAGACCCAGAAGAGATGGTTTTCAGCAGAGGGTGTACCAAATGTTCCCAAACAAGAAGTGGGTAAGAGAATTCAGCATTGATTTAAAACAGAACTTTTAAAACGTGTTTGCTTAGATGGTAAAATATGTATTCTACACACTGACCCTGTATAGTCAGAAATGTGTGTGTCACAAGGAAGAGTTTTGTAATCCATTAGTGGGTGACAAAATCAATTTTGTCAATGTCAACCAATATTTTAAAAGAAGTATAGAGAACATACAAATTTGCCCTTTACATTATAAAGTAAACAGTAATATTTTGTGACTTCATTTGGGTATGCTAATTTCTATAAAACGTAAACTCACAAGAGTTTTCTAAGTATAAGAAAGCAAATAACAATATCCATGAAAGGAAAAAATAAGATTTAGCCAACTAGTGGGCCTCAGAAAATTTTAATAATTTGGTCAACAGATATACACTATATTCCAGTGTCTGATCAACCAAAGAGAAGAACATGGTTTCTTGATCTTGAATAGTTCTAAGTATATATTCTTCAATTTTCAACTTTGCCCACTGGTTATGCTTACCTTAGTCTTGCTTTCTCTAAGAAATATCCTGGTGCTACTATTGAGGGAGAAGGATAAGCAATGTTTTCGGGGAATGTGTATGTATGTGGAAAACACACATATTGCAGACTTACTCTACTTATCTTATTCTGTTTTGGGGTTTCTGACTCTGGGGTCCCCATATCAGGTTCTCAACCAGTTTCAGTGTTCTTCAGCAGTTACCTCCTCTTTTGACTCATCAAAACTTACCTGCTTTGTAGGCCATTTTTCTTGGTCTCTGAGATAATAGGTTCTGATGAAGCAGAAATGGTAGTGATGCCTGAATATGTGATTTCTCAGATAGCATCATTCTTTGAACAGAAGCATACCAAAAGCAAGAGTATAATATATATATATATATATATATATATATATATAACATATATTAATATATATAATATAATATATATATATGGTATGTTAATTCATCATACACCAATTGAAGAGACACGAAGAAGGCTCGGAAAATATTGTCCCTACCCTAATCGAGCTTTGAGTCCAGTGGCAAAGACATTAAACAGCATTACAATATGAGATTAGCATCAAACAGAGTAAGTAAAAGGAGGTATACAAATTTATAACACAAAATTTAACTAAGCCTAGTGAATTAGGCAAACCTTCTGAAGCAAAGACATTTAAATTGAGACTTGTGAATATGTAGGCATTAGCTAGGTAAGGGAGGGGAACCAAGGCATAAGATTTGTAGACAGACTGTCTCTAACAACTCTCTTTGGGAAAAATATTTTTAACTTTTCTAAGCCTCAGGTTTTATGTAAAAAAAAAAAAATCAAGTAGATAAAACAACCTCAGAGGATTACATAGAGAGCATTTAGCACAAGTCCAATACCTAGTGTTCAACATCATAAATGGTAGTGGCATTGGTGCTGGTACTGGGAATAGTGGCTGTAGCACTCAGACAATGATGTACTGATTTTTAGCAGAAAGAGTACATTTATATGAATCTTTAGGGTCTTGATTTATAGGAGACCTGCATCTTAATAAGGCTTTATCATTTAAATTAGAAATCATTTAGTAGGCAACTAATGGCTCTGTGAGACACGTGGAGGCAGGCATACAAACAACCCTAGAATTCCCATATCTAGAAGTTTGGTGACTGCTCCTACCAACCTCTAGAGTGGTGCTCACTGAGACTGGGAACCTTCATTTAGCAATAGAAGCCCAGGAAGATTTCGCTTAAGAACAAGATGATGGGGCTCCAGCTTTCATTAACTCATTATCCTCTGCTATGGTTTACAGAGAAGCTTCCTTTATTCTTTCCAAGAAGATCTAAACACGTTTTAACTGTTCAAATTGGGGTTCAAGCAGACTAATAAGAACCCTTGGCCGGTGCTCTTGTCCCAGTTGTTAGGTCACATACTCAACACTGGCCAAAGATCATGAGTAGAAATCATTTTGAAAAATTCTAGTAATGGTGTCATTATATTGATCTAACGATAAGCAGTAACTGTCTAGGCACATAAATGTTCTCAGGCAACAGTGGAGATCCACTCTCAAAAGACTGCTCATTCATCTTTTTATAAGAGAAAGGAAATTACTCTTTTTTATCATTGTAACAATAATAAATGGTTCTTCATAAATTCTTTCAATTTAAAATAGCCTGGCATGAAATAAACACTACCCTTTAAATAAGATTATGCCAATAATTCACAAAAAAATGGGCAGAAGAGCTAAAAAGACACTTCTCCAAAGAAGAAAAGCAAATGGCTAACAGGTACATGAAAAAATGTTCAGCATCACTTATAACCAAGGAAATGCAAATCAAAACCACAATGAGATACCACCTCACACCTGTGAGGATGGCACACATTAAAAATA
>PVIJ01013250.1:0-45933 GCA_004024925.1 Scalopus aquaticus | reverse complement strand
GGATTGGTTGTTTGTGCTTCTCCTTTTGCTGATTGGCTCGCTAAATGTATAAATGTAGAGGGAGCCCGGAGGGCGGGGGGAAGAAGGAGAAGAAGAATAGAAGAATAAAGCTGCAGGTTTGCTGAAAGATTGCTGCCCCGTGTCGTCCTTGCTGGTCAAGCGCGCGACAACTTTCCTGTGTGCCTGACCGTGCCCTGTGTCCCCTCACTCCTCTGTGACTGTCTTTGGGGCTTGCTATGTCCATAACACGTCCTTTATTTATGGCTCACTGTTTTTCTTGGCACTGTTATGGAGACCAGAAAATAGGTGGTCTTACAATTAAGGGAGCAAGAAGGGGGGAATTGTAGGAGCCATCGTTATTTTCTTATTGCTTTTACTTTTTGCTTGAGGGCTGTTTATTGAACTACATGCTTTTGCAGAGTGAATGTTTGGAAAGCAGAGGGACACAATCTCCAGGTCTCCTTCTTTTAAGTGAACATGTTTAAGTAAAATATGAACCTTGTACAATGAGCAAGGTAAGAGATACATTTTAGTTCCTTAGATTGAAGTCTTGAGTGAACTGTATCAGGAGAGGAGGTTCTTCCTCATTAAGAGGTAAGATGCAACTTCATTTCCTGAGGTACGTTCTGTACAACCACACAAAAAGCTTCTGAAGGAGCTAAATGGCTGTACCTGTGAGTGTGATATTGGGTTCAGAGTTGACATATGTGATGGTCAGACAAAGACTCTTTGGGTTAAAAATGGGTTTCCTGGAAGGAACCTAGCTGTTAGGATCGAACCACTCTCCCTGGAGTCAGAACTGAGATCTTAGACCCATTGTAACACCTGTTTCTCCACATGGGAGCAATGACGTTCATCAACTCTTCCACTGAACATCAAAAGAAATTTGTGGTAAAATAGCTACACTTTAAAAAATAATGTTATTGAAAAATAAGATTTCATTTTAAGAAACTTTATTTTCAGCTTCTCTGGTATGTACACTTTTAGTCTATAAAGTGAGGGATACTTTTAGTACAGTCCAAGAATTCTAGGCTTTTACTGTTTATACTTTACTGTCAAGTCACCTTTTAGTTATCTTCTTGGCCTGCTATGCATACTTTTGAGCTCTAAACTTTCTTCACCAATTTTTTCTCTAAACTTTCTTTCATTTGCTTACATTTCCCTAGCAATTGTGTGGCTGACTGAGTCTTTTCGAATTCCTGTCTGGTGAATGGGGGGTGAAATTCATGTCTTACTTCATTTCTTCCTGAAGCTCTTCCAATTTTTACTAAGTCAAGTGAGTGATACTTGGCTGATGCTGTTTAATAAGTGTAACATCTTCCCAGGCCTGTGTGCAGTTTTGGAGTCAAACAGCCTTGTCTTTAAGCCCACTACCCTTGCCCACACACCATGTCCTCTTGCAACCTGTGTGAGCTTTGACTTAGAATTATTTAGCTTCTCAGATTTCATATCTGTAAAACCAGACAAACAATATTTATGAATAGGATTGAATGAGGAACAGATATAAAAGAATAGATGCTTAATTATTGGACACCATTGTTATTAATGAATTTTTACCTTTTTCTCCTTTTGATTTCAGAAGAATCAAAAGGGATATAAAGCTAATATTGCTTTAGTGTTGTATTATTTAGTTGAAGGAGAAAAAATCTTTTGGAATTTTAGATTAAATTTACCATTTTTTGAATGTTACCATGGGGACAAAAATGTGTGGTCACCATGGCGACCTTTATCAACTCTCTTCATCTGAAATTATTACCATATAAAATTAGATATGACTGCTGCTATGAAAAGATAAAGTCTAATTAAATTGAACTATTT
The DNA here is from genome assembly GCA_004024925.1 of Scalopus aquaticus. Lineage (NCBI taxonomy): Eukaryota > Metazoa > Chordata > Mammalia > Eulipotyphla > Talpidae > Scalopus > Scalopus aquaticus. Next base: position 44,115 of record PVIJ01013250.1, on the reverse strand, counting down.
TGAAGGTAATGCCAGCTGAATTTGCTATCATGATGTAGTTTTAAAAGTTATTAAGGGCAAGTTGACATCCTGCTGGATTCAGTTACATAGACAACTTTTAGTTCTGTCCTCTTACTTCTGGACTAGCACAATATTCATAGATGGGGTTATTCTCTGTTTCCTCTTTAGTTTCCTGTCTCATGCAAGGCAACTTTACTGGGTCTTTTTTTTTTTTTTTTAAAGATTTATTTATACATACAAGCTGGGGTACAGGCCAGAGGCATGGGGCAGCGAGAGGGTTCACCAGAGCCAGAGCGGGGAGCAGAACAGGCAGATCAGAAATACACTGCTGAGGGGGGCAGCGGGCGAGGCAGGAGAGGTCTGCCGCGCCATGTGGGATTCTCCCTGGCCGGGCGTCGAACTCGCATTGCTGCTGCCGACAGCTCCACAGCGCAGCGCTTAACCACTGCGCCACCGGGGAGGCCCTGGGTCTTTCTTTTTTTATGGCTACTTTTGATATTACTATTTTCTTGAAAGTTATTTTGAATTCTGATGCATTTGTAATAATATAAATCAAATGACATTATAACAACTCCCATATGTAGATAATGTAATGATTTTATTTTAGGTAAAAGGTAATCAATTCTCATATAATATGCTAAGATATATCTAATAATCCATATTAATTCTCATGTCTAAAATGAACCTAAACTTAGAAATCAATGATACTCAAATGTGTGATAGGACAATAATTTATCCAAATGATATAACCATATCTACAGTGTGTATTAAAGTAGAAATGCCCAAGTTTACCAAACATTAAATTCTCTGGTGCAGAAAAGTCCTCCTTGAGGATGGTGATGACCGTCTTCAGCCTTGGGGAGAGTTATGTGTTAGTGGGTGTAGGTCAGGCAGGAGAGTAGGTGCTAACTGGAGTTGAAGAAGCTTGGGAGGACATAGGAACTGGGGCTTGAAGGAATACTGAACACTGTTGGATAGCTCGGAGGGACATAACTTGCTTTCAAATTTTTCTTTGGTTTCAGAATAATGCCCAAATTTTGAGTTCGAGAGGAATCTTGAGTAAAATCATTTTGTAGTTAAGTTTAAAATTTCAAAACAGAATGGGTATCTGCTCAAGCAGACCTATTCATACATTGCTGGGCAATGCTCAAAAGAGGCTGTGTGTTGAATGGAAAAATGAAATCTGGATTATTGGTTTTGTGAGCAAAACGGCTTCTAAAACCTAATCTTCCCCAAAGGAATAAATGTATGGTCTTTGTGGCACACCAAACAGTAATACCAGCTTTCCCACCACTGCATGCTGATTGAATTTCTGGGATCCTTCTGGTAGATGTGACATCTAGTTTGCTAAATTGAATGCTTTCTGCAAATTCAAGCACTTGAGATCTTGTGCCAAACCTCCCTAGTCCTTAAGGCCTGCGGACTGTTTTGGGCAAAATGTTGACCTCTATTTCTAAGAAAAAAATCTTTGAAAAACTCTTTGGGCCTTGGAATAGCTGTGCAAAATAATATTTTGGTGAATTAAAAATTTGTAAACTAGATAGAAATACTTGATTCAGACTCTTATAAATCACAGAGGGTTTCACTTAAGAGAAATATGAACATAAAAACCACATCATAAGTTAATAGTTTAAGGTGATAGTCTGCATTCAGGTAGAGCAGGTACTGGCATATTAGCCTCCATCCCAGCTATTGAAAGACAGGACACCAGAATCTTGTGTTAAAAGTGGTCCTCAATTTCTTCATTTTTTACCTGAAACCTGATCTAGCTAATGAGAACTTTAATTTGGAATATTATGGAGAAAATAAGGCCAAGTTAGTAAACATTCCAATGATAGACTTCATTATGAAAATGAATTTTTACTGCTTTTCTTTATAATCTACTTTCATTAACCCATTGCTTGTTTATTCCCAGCTGCATTAATGGATCAATAAGAGACATTTACAATTAGCATATGCTGAACTAAATAAGATATTGGGAAACATGTTCAGAATTTTCAAATATCCTGTATTTGATTTTCTTCGCATTGTAATGTGTATTTGTGAAACAGCATTGTCCCCTCTCCCCGAAGGTCCTTGATGAAATGGTCACATCTGTGCGTTAATAGAATCAAATGATTTGCTCTTGCCTTATGTATGAAAACACTCACTTGAATTTCATTGTGAGATTTGTTGGGAAGTTTTTTTGAAGCTTGACTCAGGTAAGAGCTCCTTTGAGAAGCTGAGAGATGGTTAAAGTACTGAGAATCTTCTAAGTGTTATACATTGTGATTTTAAATATATTTTCTCTTAAAGCATAGAAAGAAATTAAGAGACTTGTTATTTTGATTTTATAAGTGAGGAAACTAGGACTAGAAGATTAAAATCATTTAATCAAGATCAACAATGACTGTCATTTCCCCACCTGGTATTGAGTAATATTGTCCAGGATTGGGAAATGTTTTGGCAGAATCAATATACACATTATCAGATTTGCAAAATTCCCTTGCTCTCTTCTTCAAAGCTGACAACTGGGATGTGAACTGAGGAAGCCCAATTAAGTATTTTAAATTGAAAAAAATGCAAAGAAACCTAGGAACTTTAAGAAAAGTCCCTGGTGTTGGAAGAAACATGAAGAAACATCAGGAAACCTGAATCCTAATCCAATGCTGACCAAGAAACTGTCCAAAAGTGGTAAATTTGCTTGTGAATCAAGAAGTCCACATAATGTCCCTTGCGGTTACAAAAAAAATAAGTACTATCATAACAAATAATAGTAACATAAGTAACAAAAGAATAAACACAATAATAAAATTAAAAGTTCAAATTAAAAAATTTAAAGAATAGGAATTGTACATTTTGCCACTCGGGAATAAGTGTTTAGGAGGATAATCTGTTACTCTGTCCTCAATACTTGTGCCCAAATGGTACTCCGAGTTCACAAAACTTTAAATGTCCTACACCTCTGAGCGGGCTGGTGGTTACCCAGTGCCGGTGGCGAGAGTGTGGCGTGTTTAGAAGCTGTCAGGAACGACGGTGTAATCTGTGCTCAGTGATGGAAATTCTCCAAGTGCCGTTTCTAAGAGTCCTGGTGAATTCATCTATTTGGTATGTGTCTGTTTGGGAAACAAGTAATGTCTTTCCTCACATGATGAAAATGAGAGCATTAGTTGGTTAATGTTAACGACCCTCTACGCAAAATGGGATGTAAAAGATGGGGTTTAGGAACTCACTAACGATGGTTAGTCAAAAGCACAGCCTTCATTCACATTAAGAATCATCCTCTAATAACTGTGGCAACAAACGAAAGAGATGAAATTCTGTGGCATCAACTGCTGCTCTCACTGTCCCTCACCAAGGAGAGCCGCCTCAGACGCTGAAAGGATTACTCCCGGGCTGGCGGCTTTTTTTAAGTCTTGAAATATTTGAGTTTTAATATTTTTTGAGATGCATAGGTTAAGTTTTTAAGGCTAACTGTCCATTTCTTTCAGAGTACAAAATACTGTCGAAATCTATGAAAAAATAAAATAATGTGGAAGGAATTATTTTCACTACTCAGCTTATTTTTCAAAAATGTCTAAATTCAAACTTGGGCCTCCTGTGTGGTTTCCAATAAGCAGTGGGATGAAGAAATAAAAAAAAGCAACGAAGCTCTCTAGACAATGATCATGTTTTTGCTTCATTTCACTCACAGTCTGACTGTGACCAATTTTTTTTCTTTTTTGCCTCCTACTTTGTAGCTCTGAGGGAAGCACAATATGGAGAGGATTTTACCTACCTTTGTCAATCTGTTTTCCTGAAATACATATTTGAGGAGTCCTGTCGTAATGTCATAGCTCTTATGTGTTTATTTTCTCAAAATAAATTCCCACTTCTCACCTGAAATGAACTCTTTTTCATTTTATTTGTCAATTCATGCTGCTCATTTGTACTCAGAGTGTCCTGCTTTGAGATAGTGTAAATTACTTCATTCAACAAATATTATATTTAATTAAGTAACATTGGTTGATAACACTGTATAGGTTTCTGGTATGTATCATTATAAGTCAACATCTGTATAGACTCGATTATGTTCACTACCAAAAGCCTAATTCCATCTTTCATCACACAGTTGGCCCATCTCCCTTTCCCCTTCTCTTCTTGTAACCACTAATTTGGTTGTAAAGTCTAAAAGTTTATTTTTGTTTTATTTAGTTTATTTGTATGTTTTAGTTCTTTATCTTTCACATGTGCATGGAATCATGTGAGGTTTGTCTGATTTATGTCATTTAGCAAAATACCCTCTAGGCCCATTCATCAGAGAGAACTTCATGGGATGGTTATTCTAGCTAGTCAGGTTCTTATTCTATATTTATCTGTCTATCTATCCATCCATCATCTATCATCTGTCTTTCTGTCTGCCTGTCTATCTATCAATCATCTATCTTTTTTTTAAAAGATTTATTTATTTATGCATACAAGCTGGGGTATAGGCTAGAGGTGTGGGGCGGCGAGAGGGTTCACCAGAGACAGAGTGGGGAGCAGGACAGGCAGATCGAGGGAAATACACTGCTGGGGGAGCAGCGGGCGAGGCAGGAGAGGTCTGCCGTGCCATGTGGGAATCTCCCTGGCCCGGTGTTGAACTCGCATCACCACTGTCAACAGCTCCACAGCGCAGTACTTAACCTCTGCGCCACCAGGGAGGCCCCTCATCTATCTATCTGCCTGATCACCTACCTATCATCTATCATCTCTCATCATCATCATCATCATCAACATCATCATATGTCTGTCATCTACCTACTTAGCTACTCATCATCTATCTATGAAACAAGAATAAAAGAACAATATGGGAGAATAATTTTAGGTACAGTGAATAGAGTCTAAGAAAATGGTGTCCTGAAAAGAAAATCACTAAGAGGCAAAGCAGTCCAAGAGTTTTTCAAGTTAATTTGCAAAAATGCTTAAAGAGTTCTCTTTAAATTTAATCCTTTTGTGGATCCCAACTGGAATTGGACAAAGCATCATATAAGGACAGATTTCTCCACAATCACCCACATATTGTTTAGATTCACATTCTGCATGGCATATTGGGTTTATATATAACAAACTATATTAATCAAAAACAATGAGAATTTTGTTTTCTATCTAAATTTGACTATAAAGTAAATCATACAAATAAGTGTAGGCTGAAATATGACATTTTGCCACATATTTTTGAAAAAAGGAAATAAAAATAGAGGTGCAGTTGAATGCCAAGCCACAGTCCTGGCTCACCCTATTGGCAGTCTGATTTCTCACCCTTCTACAGAGATGATCATTATTCTGAACCAAGTATATATTAATTGCATTTGTATTTTAATACCTTTACTAGAAAGCAAATACCAAACCCTCTTTACACCTCTAGTATATAAGTATACATGAAATTAAAATAAATATTTATGGTATTATTTTGAATATTTACAAAGTTACACAAGTACTAGCCCACTGTAGTTAATATGTCTTTGTGTCTCTCATTATTATGTCGTTGAGATCTAGATCACAAAGATACATGGAGGTGTAGTTTGTTCATTTAAAATATTCATTGTATCATTTTATAACATGCCACAATTTATATTATCCATTCTTAATGGGTTTTCAAATATGTTAATATATATTTGATTTGTTTCTAATATATTCCTGATTAAATGCTCAAAAAGCATTCTTGCCCAAGTCTCCTTGTACACATGATCCTGGAATCTCAAAGTCACTTTTAATATCCTGTCCTATCAGAGTTAATTTAAACTAATTGAAGGGAAAATTTTATCCAAATTAGGGGGAAAACATGAATGTTAGAATATTTTAAAACAGATTGTTCTTTACTTAATATAGGTAACTAGGATTATATCAATCAAGTAGGTTAACATTTGAATAACATTTTACAGTTTTCAAAAATATTTTCACATACAAATTTGTTTCATAAATTTGACTTGTAAGATATTGTTTAAGTAGTCAAATATGATTTCTTGATTCTTTTTTTTCAGTTGTCAAATATGTCATTACACTTCAAGTTCCTTGGGGGCAGATGCCATGTCTGTTTGCTTCACTCAGAAGTACCCATTGCCTTGAATTGTGATTGTACATGACTCTCAAGAAGAACAATTTGTTGATGACTGAAATATTGGTGATCAGCTTATGAGTCATATAGTCAATAACTTGGTATCTATCTCTTTGGAGTAATTAAGAATGATTATATTTCCCTTTTTAGGTGTTTTAACTTTCTCTCCTAACCTTTTTTGCTGTGTTAATAAAAGTTTTTCTTAAATGGTTGTAAACTTTGTTCCAGTAGAGTCTGAATGAACAATTTTTTAAAGGTAATGTTGGTTTATAAGATTATATAACTATAATTTTCAGTTGTATAGGTATATCAGCATCTGTATACACTACATTATATTCATCATCAAAAGTCTAGTTTCCATCCATCATTGTACACTTGACTTCTTTTACTCAGTTTTCCTCCTTTGTTTCCCCCTTCACTTCTGGTAACCACTATTTTGTTCTCATAGTTTAAGAGTTTGTTTTTGTTTTGCTCTTTACATGCCATATATTAATGAAATCAAATGGTGTTTGGCCCTCCCCGGCGGCGCAGCGGTTAAGCGCTGCGCTGTGGAGCTGTCAGCCGCGAGCGACGCAGGTTCGACGCCCAGCCGGAGAGAATCCCACATGGTGTGGCAGACCCCTCCTGCCTCGCCCGCTGCTTCCCTCAGCAGTGTATTTCTGATCTGCCTGTTCTGCTCCCCACTCTGTCTCTGGTGAACCCTCTCGCTGCCCCATGCCTCTGGCCTGTACCCCAGCTTGTATACATAAATAAATAAAATTCTTAAAAAAAAAAGAAATCAAATGGTGTTTGTCTCTCTGTGTGACATTTCGCTAAGCAGTATACCCTGTAGGCCTATTTATGTTGTTGAAAATGGCAAGATTTCATCTTTTTATAGATGAATAGAATTCCATTGTCTAGATATGCCACATCTTTTGCAATCATCTATCAATGGGTACTTAGGATGTTTCCAACTCTTAGCTGTCGTAAATAATGCTGTGCTTACTTTTTTGAGCATGACCACTCAGAAGTCTGTGATTGGGACCAAGTGATGCTTCCAGCTTTATCCTCTCCCCAAATGTACTGTTCCAGAAACCTCCAAATCCATGCTGCATAGATCCATCCCCTACATAGATCTTTCTCTTTGACTGAATTCATCTGTTGAAATTCTTTTCATCTTCTAGGAATTAGATAAAAGAATACTACATCATATAACCCATTTTGTTGCCACTCTGAGACCCTGAAAATGACCCCTCAATTTCTGATCTCTATAAAATTTTATAACCCTTTTATAAACTTTGTCACATTTGCTTGCAATTAAATCTACATGGTAGTGTGTCTTGTTTATCTCACTGGATTAATGTTACTGAGGGCATACACAGCATTTTAGTCAATGTCATTTGTACTGCCACCAATCACCCTACATATGGCCAATCAATCATGATTTTAAAGGTTTGAAGCTCTATGTGAATGAATTAATCAACTTAAATTGTAACTTGTACCTTTACAAATAATTTGTTATAAATATTACCATATAGGCATATCTGATGTTATACATAGCAATCATATTAGTACTACCTAATATTTACATTCAGTCATTTAAATAGCTTCAGTTATAAGGAGAAATCAGAGAAAAACTAATTCTATATTCCCCCCCACCCCCAATTACTAGCTACACGTAAGGTATGGGGCATTTTGGGTAATAGAGTGTTATCATTCAAAACATTTTTATACATGCTTCCAGAGCCAGAGTATGAATCACATAAAGGAATTTAATTCTTTTTTAACTAAAATCTCATTTTTAACAAAAAATATGGTGTCCTTCATCTTGTTTACACATTTGTTACTCATAGTAGCATTTGAATGAGTTTTGCAGGTTGTGAAGGCTAATCTGAAGGGGAAATGAAGTGGGTGGAGGCGATGACAGTACAGTCAGAATAAATGTGCTGTGTGCCCGGGAGTGGCTGTGGGGTCTATGCTCATTCAGTGCCAAAGTTCCGGCAGATAAGTCAACCTCAGCTCTTATTTCATTTCCGCTGGAGCAGCCAGAGTGTCTTAAATTAATTGGTATCTAGTGGGTTTGACCTATTTATCTATTGACCTGGAAGGATGATTCTAAAACTAAGGAGTCATCCCCAGCCTGATTCTTGTGTTTGTGTTTAAAGGAAATCTTGTAATGAAAATAAGTATGTCAGGGGAGTCCAGGGTATTCTGCAGGAATAAACAATTCCCTCTTGTGAGGTCGCCTCAACACTGTTTACTCAGTGTCGTGAAGGTGGAGGCTACTGTCAGGAGCAGTGCCCCTGAGAGGACAGAGGTGCCAGATGAGCTGATCTCCTGTCTCCATTATTTCAGTGGAGGCCTCTCTGTCCTGGCACCAGGGGATGAGAAAGAATGAGCCTGGCCAGGAAGTAAAGTGTGTTTGGCTGGAACTAACCCCTTACCCCTGTCTAACTTCAAAGGGCTAAAAGTAGTCTTCCGTGTGCCCCAAAGAAGAGGAGGGAAATTGCATGTTGCTGGGCAGTGATGATTTCTATAATAAATTGGGTACCAGGAATCATTTGTCTCTTTCAGTTCAATGGATATTTGCTTGCGTTTTGTACTTTTCTGGGCTTTGGAGAAGTATAAAACACAGTCTTGATTCTCTAACAGTTTAGCCCTTTTGCAAAACAAGGCATCTGAAAGAATTTGATAGTCATTAAAGCCTTATATGAGGACCTCTAAGTTTATTATCCAGAGAACATCTTTTGGCAATTATTTATTTGTTCATTTAGCAAATGTGATCAGGAGAAGGAAAGAGGTAGGTGTGCCATGTGGGAGAAAGTGTGTACAAATGTGGATGTGAGCACTGTAGTTATGGTGAGAAAGGCTTCTGTACCTTGCTGGGAGCAAGATAGGGAGAGAAGGAGGTATCGAGAAAGGGAGGGGAAGAGAGAGATTGAATATGAGCGAGATCAAGGCTAGTTATTCTAGAGAAGTTTGGGGAAGGAAGGGCTTTGGTGTTAGAATACTAGTATTCCAATTCTTGCTCTGGTTTTTTTACTTACTTGCTTTATGGCACTGGGCACACCCACTTGGGCCTAATCCATTCCTCTGTAAAATAGGTGGCAAACATTGACCTACCCCAATGTTGTTCTGAGGTCCACTGATGTAATAGACTGAAAGCACTGGGAAGTGTCTGACACATAGTACCTGAGAGTTGAAAATAACCAGTAGACTCACACGGGAAGAATGGGTTGGCATGGGCAAGTGTGCAAACTACAGATCGCCAGAGGAGTTTGGACTTTGTTCTATGCAGAAGGGAAACCCTAAAGCCTACTTTCTAGAATCTGCTTATAATTTGTATTATAAGATCAACTTCTACTTTCCTTTCTGTTAGCAAACTTTAAAGACAATTCATTTCTATTAGTATCATCACAAATAATGAATGCAAGTTTTACAAACAGAAATTGCATGTCAGCTTTTCCTTCTCAGCTGGCCATTGCCTCATTACTCCTTCCTCCATTCAGTACAATTTCCTAACTGTGATTATGTCACTCCGTGGCAGACACTGAGAAACAGAATGCAGTGTTCCTACTCTCAAGAAACTTCCCAAATGGATGTATCAAAACTGGTTTTTCCAAGTCAATTTTTAGAACTTTGTTTCAATGGAAAGAGAAGGAGTACAAATAGTCCACACAGGTCTGTCAAAGGTACTTTAAATTGTTCTGGCTCATTTTTCTTCTTATGTTGTGAATAACTTTAGCTTCTATCTAGGGGCAAAGAAAAGGAAAATTCCTAGCAGCCATGGATTCTAGTTATACTCAATAGTATATAATATTTCTATAGAAGTAGTTCAGGGGAATGAAAGAGGCTGCTTTCACAGAAATCCAGCTCTCTTTTGTGGTTATTGACTGTCTCTGTACATTCCAACATCAGCCAGAGGAGTGCGTAAGAAGGACATGCACACTCAGCATGCATCCTCTGGAAGCAGCACCTGACACTAGATCAAATGTAGTCTCAAATCCTGTCCACCTGGCTCCTCCTTGCCCTTTTCTCAGGAAGAGGATAGGGCTTAAACTTTTGACAGATAACTTGCCCGTGAAAGCCGCCAAGTCAGAGGTAGATGCATATTGTATATGACTTTGAGAAATGGCATTTCTTCTGCACCCCTGCCTACTATGAGTTTGCTGTGACAAATGAAGGGTGCATTTCCCCTCTGGCAGCACCACCTACCGTTGGTGAGCTTGACAGAACTTTAGAGATGACTTTTCTGTTTTCTCATGAAAACATTTTCCTCCTTGTTTATTCAGTGACCAGCTTTGGGATAATGAAATGTAAAAGATCAACTCACCCTATTGAATAAACGGTATTCTAACTAAAATAACAGTGAGAGTTGAAGCTGGATGGAGGTGGGGAATCAGGGATATGAGACCCATCTGTTACTGTTTGGACCTTACTTTGAGGGAGTCGTAAAATGCAAGCTTTGCAGACAGAAACTCCACACGGCACTTTTCCTGTGGGCAGTTAGTGCTGTGTCCATGCTAGTTTCCATGGAACTGTATACTCTTTAGGGCAGGTGTTGAGAGTAGAGGTGGTTGAATTCCAGGTTATTATCTCTATCACACACTGAATTGTGTCATATCCTGTGCTAGAACAGCTGAGCACAAAGCGGGACTTTCATTCTCAATATCCCTTTGTGGTGTCCCGCAAGGGACGGGAGGACATCTTAAGATCCTTCTCTTTCCGTGTCTCTATATTTGTTACCACCCTTTCCTTCCAAGAATTACTGTTTATTGAACCTACCATGAGTTAGGATCTTGACATTTCTCATTTAACTCACAGTTGTAAAGATAAGAAAAGAACCAACTGACATTGATTGAGTACTAAGCCTGGAGATAGCTTTGGATTACCTTAATTTATGTTTAAAATACCCATATTGTAACTGATGGCTGAGGCCAAAGTCCATTAGAGGTGGTGCCCCCTGGTGAGGGTTGCTGGTGAAGCTAGATAGCCCTAGTGAAATGCTAAAAAGTATCACAGTTTGGGGTGAAGACCCTGATAAGAAATAAAAGGGACAGCAGAAGGCTCAGCTGGGGCATTCAGCTGCCAGGATGCAGAGTTCTGAAAAGAGAATTCAGCTACCAGGATGTATAGTTCCCAGCTGAGCGATTTTTTTTAATCTTCAGTGACTTTGGGGACTGAAACTCTGGCCCCCACTGCGCCAGTCATTAAGAGGAAAAGTTTGAAGCCTTTGAAAGTAGCCAAGTGACTGAAACTGTTCCCTGTTTTGCTGTTGTTACAGCCGAGGAAATTTCTGGAGCTGGGTGCCTTGCTAAAATGAGTGAGTGCAGCCATTTGCTGGGCCGTTTGGCCGCTGTAGCTACAGTTTTGAGTGTCGCTGGCCTGGTGTGTTGCGGCAGCTCCGGGAGCATCTTCTGTTCTGTCTTTTGTTGTCCTCATGAGTTGGAACCTGGCCTAGAGTCTGGCTGCTATGTGTCTGCAGAGGCAAGAAGACGCCATCTTGGACACGTGGCCTATTGCTCGGGAGAGGAGCTCCACATCCTCAGGGTGGGAAGATGCCGTCTTAGCTGTTTTTTATTTAGGACTTAAAAAGACTGGACATTGCCTCAGGTGAGGAAAATGGCCATTCTTGGCCTCAGTGACTCCTTGTTTTCCTCTGGTTTGTTAGATAAATCCCGTTATTATTGTTACCTGAGCCTGAGTAGTCTTGCAATTGTGCTTGCGGGTGAAGAACGAGGACAGTGACTGGTAAGCTATTTGGGCAGTGTCCTTGGTCAGTTTTAGTGCCCTTCTTATCCGGTATCAATATGAGCATAAAGCCATCATTACACCATCTTATATTTGAAGAAACTGAGGCTCAGTAAGATTAAGTAGTTTGACCAAAGTTGTACAGATAGTAAGTTGGAAAACTGGATGTTAAACCCAAACTTAGGGACTCCAAAGTCCAGGTTTCTCCCACTGCTACCCTGCATGCAGTGAGAACAGTAAGTTCATCTTCGAGATAGTCTTTATGTCATTTTCTCTTTGAGTAAAGAGGTGCTACGGTAAATGTTTTAGAAATGTCACAATTTGGTAAAATACAAGTTTTAGGGACATTTTTACATCTTCATTTACTCTGACTTAATATACTTTTAACAATTTTATGACAATTGATCATTTTCTTCTCTTAATTTTACAGTAGATTTATTCTTTATTTTCAATCCATACTGTAGTTTATTCAAGGGATTATTCCAATTATCCCAATGCAGCCAAGAAATATATATATGCTTGAAGATGGTGGCATATTATCAAAGATTTTGTAATTCTTCCCCAATGTATTTCTAATTTAGATGATAAAAATTCCTTTTTTTAATTGATAAAAACTCAGGCAAGTACTACATTTACTTCTACTTAACATATAAGCACACTGGAAACCTGAAGATATGTATTGGACTTCATTTTCTTTATTGTTCTCAGCGACAGTAGATTTACTCTAACAATGTTTAATTCCGTAGCTATCTAACTATATCAAACTCCCAAATCTCTTGTTTCATTGCCTAATTGTTAGTAACTGGGTGGTTGAGGATAAAGTGCAGAGGGAGAATTGGGGTGAGGTTTTACCTCTCTTTGGAGTACCTCTTGCTTTCTGAATTATTCCTTGTACTTTGCAACCTAAAAGGGGGTGTTAACTTTCTTCAGAGGCTATGTCCTTGATGGCATATTCTCCTGTCTACTCTCTTTTGTTTCTTTTTGTCTCCTCTGCCAACCTGCCACCATGAGGGCAGCTCCTGTGTAAGGAAGTGCACAGTCATTGTGTGTGTGTGTGTGTGTGTGTGTGTGTGTGTGTGTGTGTAGATTGTGTTCTTATGGAGGAGCATAGTGAGGTGTATGGGGGTCAAGCCATGACCTTATGGGAATGGATGCTCTTCTCACTTTCTCACACACATCAACTTTCTCAGGGACATGAGCTTAGCAAGAGATGCTTTTTTTTTTTTAAATTTTTATTGTTATTTATATCTTTTACATTTTGTATTCCCCTTGGGTAACCCATCACCAATTCACCTGTGACCCATTACCATGGTAGCAAGAGATGCTTTTAAAGAAAGAACTAATGGTTTCACCCGGTATTTCAGTTTCTGATTTCTGTGTCACCAGGTTTCTTTCAATACCTTGTTTAAAGTGTTCAGTGTCAATTTTCCCATCATGGCAGCTGTCAGCTCTGGTTTCAGAGTCCATAAAGTGTCACTGGCCTGGTCCCAGTTACGGGAACTGCTCTCTAGTTCTTTCTCCCTTGTCAGTGGCAAAGATCTTCTTCCTTTCTCTTCAAGTCCTAGAATACTAAGTCTATCTCTCATTTATCTCTATTCCTTTTTCTCAGTTAAGTTTTCTTTTCTGTTAAAATATTCTTTTATTTTATTTTGTTTTCCTCTTTAATCTCAAGGTGCTTGCAGAACCCATGCAGTTTCTGATCTCTCCAGGAACCAACTCATTATCTTCTAGCCTCAATTTTCTTTCCTTTTGTGAAAAAGCAAAACAAAACATATGTGGGTGGGGAGATTAGCTTGACTTGTGGGGTTTGAGAGCACTTATGAAGAGAGCTAAACACTGGTTATTTGGAATCAGAGAGTCTAGAATAATAAAAACAGAACAAGGGTTTTGAACATTGAGTTGTTGTTTCTCATAGAACATAAAGAGTAGGTTCATAATTATGCAGCTTGAGGGGCTTCCCTGGTGGCCTAGGGGTTACGTCTCAGCGTTTCATGCTGTCACCACTGCGGCCTGAGTGGTGCAGCAGACCTCTCCTGTTTCGCCCACCGCTCGCCTCAGCATTGTTTTTCAGTCAGTCTGCCTGTTCTGGTCCTCACTCTGTCTCTGGTGAATCCTCTCAGAATCCTGCACCTCTGGCCGGCACACCAGTTCTTCAACACAGAAATAAATAAAAGCTTTAAAAAAATCATGCAGCTTGAGCTAGGACTTGATTTCAATCGCTCAACTGCCTGTTGGTGCCACAGAATGTGTGGCCTTTCCAAAATGGAAAGGAAAGGAAGCTTTATTGCTTTTATTGAAGGATTTATGAGTCCAATATTAATAGTGAGATTACATGGAGGTTCATACATTGCACAGAAATGAGCTGAGACAAAATATAATCAATGCCTCTTGACTGAGAAGACATTTTCCCTCTCTTATGCCCATTAAATTATTAAATGAAATATTTATTGAGAGACTATTAAGGGCAGCTACATTTCAGGAGATACAACCTCTGTCACTGAGAAGGTATATGGTGAGTGTCTCCCATTATGACTTCAGAGTGAGATCTGAAGCTGTTGGATGGATGTATTCCTCTGTATATTAATGCTCCCATCTTTGAGTCAGAATAGGGTCAGGAAAACCAAACTGTACCTAGCAATAGATTTTGCAGGAATTTTAGATGAACGAGGGAAGAGTTCAGGTGCATGATGGTAGGTTATTTTGAACCAGTGAGAATAAAGTCAATGAAAAACAGTTCTTCCCATGGGAGACAGTGGGCACACATCAAGAATTGCAACCTGATTTGAGTGAAGACTTGTCATTAAGAGCAAAATGTTTAGAACTATATGATTGTTTTAACCTCTGCAGTTAAGATGTTGAAGAACTTGGGGGAGGCTGGGGAATGTTGTTGTTACATTGTTGTTACATTGAGAAAGGGCCTCTTCAACTATTGATTTATGTAATTTGGTAGGAGGGGAACCATGTGTTAGTAGTGGTTAAATATAGAGGAACAGAAGATTTATAGGAGAATTTAAGATTTAAGAATGAATGTAATATAATGAGAAAGGGATAGTAGTAAAAATTGTGGTCAGAGGTATCGGCAAGGGCCAGTAGCTTTTGTGTAGCATTGTCAGTGGTTGACAATGGTTAAGGTGGTTAAAGTCATACCTAGTACCTGCTAATAAGCATAAATTGAGCAACCAAGACAATTAATTGGTTAAAAAAGCATCAGTTCTCAAGAGGACTCAAACATGTATTCATTCACACAACAATTTGTACATTGAGTGTTCATAGCAATGTTATTATTAATAATAGCTCTGATATGGAAACAATCCAAATGTCCATCAGCTGAGACATGAATAAACAGAATATGGTCTATACATATGATGGAATAGTCTACTTTCTTAAAAGGAATGAAATTCTGACATGTGCTACATCATGGATTGAAAACACTATGCTAAATGAAATAAATCAGGTACAAAGACTGCACAATATGTGTCCGTATATACAAAATATCTAGAATAGGCAACTCCATAGCCAGGAAATAGACCTGTCATTACCAGGGCCTGGAGGAGGAAGGAGGGGGAATGACTGTTACTGTTACTGGGTATAGGACTTCTTTTGGGCTTACAAACATGTTCTGGTATAAGATAGTAATGTTGGTTACATAACCTTGAGAATATGTTACAAACCATGATTTGTACACTTCAAAATGGTGAAGCTTACAGTTATGAAGTACATCTCAATAATATGGTGTCTACTTTAAAATAAAAAAGTTTTACTAAATATTGAAGTTTTTCAAATCCCCCATGCTGTCTGATAATGTATTTCAAATCTTGCACCTATGCTTGGAAAACCAGGAATTACCCTGTGGTCTGATGCATGCTTTATTTTTTATATTAAGTCTTATGACTTAAACTGATAACAAGGACATTATGTTAAAAATAGTCCTGTTTGACACCCAAGTTTTAAATAAATGTAGGACTTCGTTAAGTTGATTTGGCCTGTTTTTGAAATGGGTGAAACTGTGTCGGTCCATTACAGTAAATGACAGTTTCATTCCCCAATATATTCACTATAATGAAATATTCCTGAAGTTATAAAGTAGTATTTAGACTTAACTGTAGACTGAAGTGTTTTCACAAGGCCATAGGAAAGAGGAAGGGTTGTCTCGATCAAGCAGCCGACCTTCTTTGGTCAGGCCTCGGGGAGGCTGGAGAGCCACCATGGTTGATTCCAGAACAAAGGAAGAGCTCGTGACTCCAATATGGTGTTCCTAGAGAAGAAAAGCACTACTTTCTAAAAAATGTGTAGACGATAACTCATTACTTTTTTAAAAAAATCAGTTATTTATTTTAAAAATATTTTTGTACAATGTTTGATTTCTCCCATTAGGTATAGTCCCATAATTACAAAATTGGAATGAGTCTCCAATAAAGTAAAGAGAGAGAAAGGAAGGAAAGACCATCAAACATGTAGTTTGTGCCCTTCTTTTGGAGTTACTTTTTGATATAAGCCTAAAATGAATCAGTAATTTCTAGTTTGTCCGTAATGTCTTTTGAATATGTTCAGGAACTGATTATGCAAAAAAAAAAAAAAAAAAGGCAAAGTTTAGGGAGAAAAGTTATTTGGTGTTGACATTATCAGAAGTTAACATCTGTTCTCTTGTTTGTGCCTCTGACCACATTAAGATGTTTGATGTCCTTTAAAAAAAATAAGAGAGAATTGTTGCATGGTTTTGCTGAGAATTTTAAGGACAAATATGTCTCATTTTTGACCTTGAAATAAACTGATGTTCTGCCGTTCCTTACTTGCAGATGTCAAGTGCTCTCCATAGTGGACTGAAGAACTAGAGGGGTGGCAGGCAAGGGAATGACATGTCTGTTTGTACTTGAAATGGATTTGCAGGAAACACGTGCATTTGTGAAGTGGAAAACGTTTTCCAGGAGACACCATTTGACCCTGAAAGGATCATTGGCTGCTCTCTTTTTACCCTGTTGTATTTATTCAAATCATTTTATTGCTTTCTGTTCTTAGCACCCTAACAAAGGTAAAGTATTCCTAGAGTTTGAAAGAGGAACGAATATTTTATTTTTTAGCTATATTTGCATTTCATGAGTTTATTTGAAGGATAATATTGTATATTCTTTTTTTTTCTACTCACTTATTTGAAGGCATTATTTTGTAAAGCATTATTTAAAGAGTTGTTTTCAGCCTTTTAACTATATCAAAATCTGTATTCAAAAAGGCTTTTTCTTCAATTCCATGTAAGAGTTTAACTGCAATGAGAACCAGGCTTAGGTGACGTTATAAATTATTTTGAGAATATTCCCATTGATTCCTGATTATTAGGTTGTTTCTCAGTCGTGGCTGATTCCTGCTCTTCCCATATTTCCTCAGTTCTTCCCTGCTGGGAGAGTGGGAAGCATCAGGTATACCACTGTTTTGGGCAAAGGCCCAATTGTCCTTCAGGATATTTTTAAAATTATGGTGAATAGTTGGATCTTTGAAAAGAAAATGACAAAATATTAAAATTGTGCCTACAACTTAACCTCTAAGACATGGAATTGGTTTGGTTGCATTTGTGATACACCCTCCCAAACATGACTTATATTTGTTTTTTTTTCTGCACGTGTGGGAAGCAATGGTGTAGAGTCCATGTCAGCTTGTGCCTGAGAGCTGCAGTGATGGCTCACATGTGCGAGAGCTCTTGGACTGATTAGCTTTTTCATCATTCTTGACATGAAGGGAATTACTTGTTTTCATTTTACAGTTTTTTGTTGCACCCTCTTTCCTCCTTTCTGTTATTTGGAACATTGCTGGGGTGGGGGTGAGAATCTGGAAGAAGAAAAAAATGGCACTGGACACTTCATCACCAGCTTCTGTGTTTTTATACGTAAGCAGGAGTCCGGTAATGCCACTGCATTTAACTATTTCTTGTGCAGGATGCAGTCATAGATTCTGTAAGGATAAAAAGTGAGCAAGGCAGTCTACAAGTTTAAGTAGGACAAATAACAGTAATGAAAGGAACGTTATGCTTGTATCCCAAGAGCAGTTTAGAAAAGTACAGGAGTTTAGAAGATGGAAAAAATAGCTAGAGGAGGAAGGGATTGGAGTGGCTTCTTGGAGGAATAGTACCTGAGGTGAGACTTGGCTGACGGTGGAGAAAGGGGACAAGGATGCTGAGGAGATTGTTCCACGGAAAATGAGTAGATGGACCAAACACATGAACAAGCGAGGATGTGGAGTGACCAGGCTGTTATGATAGAGATATTATATGAGAGGTTTTTGGGCTGCAGTCTCTGAGTTACAGAATCAGTCCATGAGACAGGTGTGACTGCATCTTGGAATGCTTGGTTAAGGCCAGGTTTCAACTCCCTCCCTCACTTGTAAAAATAAAAAAAAAAACTATAAGATGTTTTCTAGGGTTCAAATGTGCTCTAGTATTTTGGGATTCATCAAAGAGGGATAGATTAGGCAACAGTCGTCTTGGCAAGTGGTTTAGACAATAATGAGTCTGTTTTAGAAGGTGCAGTGGGAATAGAAGGGAGGGGAATGATATGCTAGAAAGAATTCTCTTCATTGGGAAATTATTGGATGTAGAAGTTGAGAGAGTTGGAGATGAGCAGGTGGTTGGATTTCAAGCCCATCTGCCTAGGAAAATAGGGATCTTCTCAAGAGCAAAAAAGGAAGAGCAAGCTCATTTTTGTGGGGAGGATTAACTCGCCCTTAGACATGCTACCGTTGAGGTGTTGGCTTCAAGTCCAGATGGGCATGTGTCACAAGTTGTAAAATGATGCTTTGAGAGGATGTTAGGCCAGAGAAAATCTGGAAGTCTTGTGTGAAGGCACAGTTGGTGCTCTGGGATGGATGAGGCAGAAAGTGAAGATGCAGAAAGAAATGGATCACAGGTGCTGTGGTGGGGGAGAGCTACGGGACTACACCTGAGGGGAGAAGTCACACACTGTCCAAAAGAACAATTTAAGAAAATAAATAAATAAATTTAATAAAAAATAAAATGACAAAGGAGATTAAAAAAAGAAAGGAAAACACTGGTTGGGATGGGAGCAGTGAAAGGATCAGCAGAGAGGAGTGTTGGGAGAAGCAGAAATAAAAGTGAGGGGAGGAGGAGGAGGGACATTCATCAGTATCAAATCCTGCTTCAGTGATGGGGGGGGGGCGTAGTAAGATTGAGGAAGATGAGGAAAAATCTTCTGAAGTGTGATGGGCAGTTACCGTTTGCTCCTTTCTTGTTAGACCTGGGTGCACTGAAATCCAAGGGCAGTCAAGAGAGAAAGGAAATCAATATTTTGAGAAGTAGAACAAGACAAATTTTGGAAACCTTCAGGATAATTACTTGTTCCCATTTTATATCTTTCTTAACATCTTCCACACCCCCTCTTTTTCTGAGTGAAAAGCTCAGGGGCCCTCCTGGTATCCTCAGTAGTGATGAAGGGCTCTCCTGGGGCATATTATACCAGTATTAAATTAGATGAAATTTAAAAGTAACATAAGTTTGCTTTCCCCCGGCCAGGCAGAAGGAAACTTCAATACTACTTGGAGCTGAGGGTCAAGTACATGGAATAATTGTCAAGGGGAGGGAAAAAAGTCTCAAACTCTACAAACCCCAAATAAAGGTTGACTGTCTGACAGCATGACCAAACTGCTGATAAAAGTGTCCCAGCAGTGTTTTCTTTTCTTTTCAGAGCTAAGACTAGGGAAACCACAGGAATAAGTCAAAAGGTGAAGGCAGTGAGAGCCACCTGGTACCTGAGCAGGCTCAGGGTAGCCTGCCACTGGGGTGCAATTCAAGATGCCTTGGCTTTTGATTTCTAAGCCTCTTTTCTCTGCATCAGGTCCTGTAACCTGAGTGATGTCTCTCCCTGTGTGTGGTGGTGTCAGTGCGTGATCATGCAGGGCTTCCAGGCTAATGGTCCCCAGGTTTGGGTTTCAGGGGGTGGGGACTTTCAAGCGGGGATGGCTTTGGCAGGCAGCCCAGATTTCTGGAATGTGTGTGCTCTGACTGGTGGGCTAGCAGTTTGGCATCAGGTTCCTGCCCTTGAATGCTGGAGAACAATAGGCATGTGGCTCCAGGCCTAATTAGCTGTGTGAAAGCTTGGGGGCTGAGTGCTTCCCCAGTCTGCTCTGCTGGGCCCCCCAATCTCTCTGTCACCGCCTCTGGGGAGCCTGCTTGAACATTTGCTGGCTTTGGGAGCACCACAGGCAAAATGATGTCTGGGGAGTGGGAGTGAGAGTGTGGGAATGGCTCGTGGCTGGTGTGCATGGGTGGCCTGCAGGAGCGTTACTCCGGAAACAGCCCTGTGCAGATCCACGGTGCTCCTTCGCACAAATTTATGTGCCAGTTCACGAATAGGCATGGAGCACTGACACATTTCCTGGGATTATTTCATTTTTTTACAGAGGGGGAAATGCTCTTCCTATGCTATTTACTTTCAACCTGTGTAAATATTTCAGCAGCGGGCTGGAATGAGGGCGGGTGCTGTGAAAAGCTTCAGGGTTCATGGGACATCATCTAAATTTGTGGGGCAATGTAATGTCTGGATTTGTAGAATCTCTGTTTCAAGACAGTCAAAAGGTGTTGAATATTTGAATAGAAAAAAAGAAGAGTGATTTTTCATTTAGGTTAACCTAACTCAACTCAGGGCTCTTTAGATATACATAAAGGTAAATTAAGACTGCTACCCATGTAACAAAAACACTGACAACAGGACCGTCTCATAAAAGGCTTTCTCAGAAGCTGTGAAATATAAGTAGAGATTTAATTATATCTTTTAAGGTATTCATCTAGTTTAGAAAGTGAAAGTATACATTTGGAGAGGTTCGAACCTATAACTGCTGGGAGCAGATACAAATATGTGAACCTACTTTACCCCAATAAACATCATTTGGGGGGAACAAAAGAAAGTGAAGGTGATCTTTATTCTCACCTTCAACACCTCATTGATGTGTAGTGAGAACATTGGAAAGAAGCCTTAGAAAATGTGAATAAAAGGGAAAGTATTTCTTCATTGGGTTTTAATAGAAAACCTAATTTCTTTGCTCAGGCAAAACTTTTGCACCTGTTCTCAAATGAGGTTTTTTTTTTTTTCCTTTGTTCCTTCTCATTAAGTGGCTCCCTTAGGATTTAAGAATTGAACCTTACTTAAGAAACCTCAACTATAAGACAATGGTTGAATGGGAGATGTTTAGAATATTTTCCCCTCAAGTCCTTTAAAACCAAAAAAAGTTGATCATTATTTTTTAAAAGGATGAAATAATCAATGAATTATTCTTATTAATGCATCTGTAAGTTTTGAATTCAAAGTGGTGATGTGGTCTATGTAAGTATTTCCTGGGAGTGTCAGAATGCAGATTCTCAGGCTTGCCAAAAGGGAACTCTGTCCTTTGACGAGATCCCCTGTGAGAGGGGGAGCTGTGGAAAACAGAGCCTGGGAATAAATGGGTACCACTATGTCGAGTCAAAAATTCTCTTTGTTCTCTCATAAACTTTCTGTTTTTCTCTCTCTCTCTCTCTCTCTCTCTCTCTCTCTCTCTCTCTCTCTCTCTCTCTCTTTCTCTCTCTCTCTCACTTTCTGTCTGGCCTGCTAATCCACAGAGATGTACTGGACCACCCTTGGGACACCTTGATTTTTCTCTATATGCAGCATGTGAGGTGATTTGACAGTTGGAGACCTTCCTGTTAACAGCCATTATGATAGAACATTCCCCCAAACCAAATTCGACAATTATTAACATGTTTAAACAGAAAATGATGTTTACTAAGGCATTCTTCCTGAGGCTTAACATATCCTGTGAAGAGGGTGGGGTGAGGGTGAGGGGGGATAAATGGAAACCTTAGCTCTACCTATAGTTCAAGGTAATGTCAGAAGTAGAGGTTTAAGTAAAAAAAAAAAAAAAAAAAACCACCTCTTCCTTAGAAGCTGGAAACGGATATCCTCTTACACATACAATTGGTCAACAATAACCTTGTCATTGAATTGACTCCATTCAGGTAATTAAAGGATGTACTCAGTAGCCAAACTTCTTCCCGCCCCCCTGTGCAGAGAACATAAGTGCTGTACCCCCTTTACAAGAGTGTGAAATCTCTTGAACAATTAGAGTGGGTGCAGGGACACAGGACCTCAACTGTATTTCAGCTCCCAGGGGTCCTAGGAGAACAGGGCCCAGAGGGTTTTTTGCCACCATATCTTAAATGTCTGCACAAGCCCACACAAAGCAGATGCTCATTTGCTATTTCCTCAATACATTGCAGCAGTTGTTTCAACTGGTGTCGGTGACTCAGAACACCTGAATCTTCTACAGATATGAATGCTTATTTGTAGTAGACGGGTAAGTGCCAGTCCTCTAAAGGGTGTACTCTTTTTTTTTTTTTTGTCATGGTGGGAAAGTACAAAGAGGATGCGTGGATACTGAGTGTGGACATGCAGAAATTCTTGGACTTCTAGACATGGAATCTCCTGGCCTCAGGGCTCCTGCTTTATTTAGTCTTGCACTGCAGGCACAAATTCTTTCTGCAGATGGATTGCTTGCTCTACAGTATCGCTCACTAGGATGCTGTGGCCCTTGATAAGGAGACAGAAGATGGTTGGTTTCTGACTTGCAGGGGCTCACTGTTCAAATGGAGAAGTCATGTGTTTAAGCACACAGTGATACTTTCATTGCCTTTTAAGAAGAGAAGTTGATGAAAGGCACTCCATATGAATGCAGAGGGAGGGATGCCCAGCTCTTTCTGAGGCAAGGGTGCTAGTTTAGTAGATGTGATCCTTCCCTAGACATTGCTTCACCATGAACTTGTTTCCATAGAAGAAAGCATTATTGGTGTTTGATACAAAGATTCTATAAGATCTCTAGAATAAGATTCCTAACATTTACCTGAACACAGTCTCAATAGTGCTATTTCACTAAATGGAACTTGTATGTCTACAGTATAAACCATTACTGGGGATTGACATAGTTCTCCAATGGAAGATTTTCAAAACAAATCAGAGACATTCTCAGAACAGATAAAAGGTTATGAAGTGTTTACACGGTGCCAGGCACAATTCTGTTTTATGTATTACCTTAATCTTCACAATAACTGCTAATTTGTTCCTTCTCTCCATTTTACAGATTAGGGAACTCGAAAAGTAATGTAACTTATATAGTTGGGAGGTGTCAGAGGAGGGAGTGAAATGCAGGTAGTGCAAGTACAGAGCCCATTTTAAATTCTCTGCTAGATTGTATCTTGCCCAGAAAGAAAGGTGCCTGCGAGGCAGAACAAAATGGTGTGTGTATGGCTCTGGAGGAGGGAGGGAGTAGGGTATATCCTGGAAATTGCAAGTAATTTAGAGTGACTTATGAACAGAGCTTGGAAGAGTAGGTAAGGGTTGTATCTTGATTTTAGATTTTAAGGAATTCATTATTCCTCTAACTGGTAGTTAATGAAAGACTTTTTATTGTGGTAAAATAGATATGACATTATATTTAACCATATTAAAATGTACAGTTCAGTGGCATCAGGCACATTCCCATTGTTCGGTCACCTCTGCTACCATCCAGCTCCAGAACCTCTTCATCTTCCCAAACTGAAATTCCATCCCCATTAAGCAATTATTTCCCATTTGTGCCTCCTTCCAGTCCTTGGCAAACACTATTCTACTTCCCAACTTTATGAATTTGACTGCTCTAGAGATTTCATTTAAGTGGAATCATACAGTATTTGACCTTTTGTGTCTGGCTTATTTCACTTAGCATAATGTCCTCAAGGTTCATGAGGAAAAGTGCCCAAGAATGGGGAGGTCCTAAATGAAAGTGTCTTAACTCACAACTCTTGCAGCCCCACCTTTATTGGATGACTCCCATTGTTGAAAGGCCTCTTTTAATTTTGAGTTAAAATAGACTTTCTCTTCTGTCATGTCTTTTCTTTTTTAAGCTAAACATTCCCATTTTCTTCCATCACCTCTATAGGATATAGTTTTGGGGGCCAATCTGGACACACTATCTCTTCTCAAAATGTGGGACTCACTACTGAACTTAAAGCTTAAATGTGATTGGTGAGTTTCACCTCCATTTCTCCAATGCTAAACCTTTACTAATCCAATCTTAAAGGTTCTAAGTTGAGGAAACCAAAGGCCACTTCTCACATTCCCAGCTCCAAGTGCAATGTCTGGCATGTAGCAAATATTCATTGAAAGAAAGAATGTCTCCATTTGCAGAAATCTCTGCAAAGAAAAAGTAATCTCGGGGCCTCCCTGGTGGCACAGCAGTTGAGCACTGCGCTGTGGAGCTGTTGGCAGCGCGAGATGCGAGTTCGACGCCCAGTCGGGGAGAATCCCACATGGTGCGGCAGAACTCTCCTGCCTCGCCCGCTGCTCCCCTCGGCAGTGTGTTTCTGATCTGCCTGTTCTGCTCCCCACTCTGTCTCTGGTGAACCCTCTCGCCGCCCCACGCCTCTGGCCTGTATCCCAGCTTGTATGTGTGGATGAATGGATCTTAAAAAAAAAAAAGTAATCTTTACAATTTAGAATTGAAGTAAAGGAGATTTGATGAAGATGAAATAAAATGATGTGCTTGAAAACAAATATAAGCCATAAACACTAATATATGCCAGCTACTAGCCTCATAATTTCTCTTTAATTTAGATAACCTGTGTGAATTGTTTCTGAATTCGGAATCCAACCTTTACCAGAATCTATTCAGCTTCATTATAATGTTGTTCTCTCTTCATGACTCCAGGATTCCATAGATTCCTATACCTATCTTGATTATCCAAGTGAATTCATCTGAAATATTTGGAAGTTCAATTGCATTCAGGATACTTTTTACTTCAGCTTAAAAAGTATTTGCATATCTCAGATGGATGTATGCCCTAGAATATCTTAGTATTTCACTTCAGTGCAGAAGGAGTAGGAATGTTGATTACCTTACTTTCATATCATTGTTGCAGACACTTTAGTTCTAAAGTTTAATTCTAATTTCTCACTTTCAGCATTTGTACAGTGAGTTCCTTGTGCAATCACTGCTTTTATAACTGTCATATATCCTATAAAGGGAGGTTCAGGGTCATCATTTTTGGTAAGAATATTTCATGATTAGTTCTGTTTGATTCCTATTGTCTAGTTTGGGAGGCCCACAACATCTGATCACCCAACCTCAGCATTGCTAAACATCATTGCGCATGAGAGATTAACACTGATATAGAGTAATATTTAAAAATATATGGAAACATTTTTTATTCTTATTCCAAGACATACTAATTGTAAAGGTTTAACAACATGTGGATAAGCAAAAGAAATAATACCACTTATATTAACCATCGATAACTACTATTTGAATTTTGATGCTGATCTTTCTAGTATTTCTTCATAATATATATGATTATATTATAATCATTTCTTTCCAATTACTGTGAATATCTTTTAACGTCTTGAAATGTTCTTTTGCAATCTCATTGGCTGTATGGTCTTTATATAGTACAGTCAGAATTTATTTAATTGAGGTACTACTTTTGTATAGGTCACAAATATTGCAAATTCACTGTATGAAGTGCTTTTGGTATACAGGTGGGAGAAGGTTATATTCTGGAAGAGTTGAAATTCTTGAAGAGTTGAAATATATGAAATATACTAAATACCTTACCTCATTCTGAAGTTTAGACCTCATGCCGCAGTTTGAACCTTGACTGCACACGTTCCTTCAATGCTTGTCCCTCCAAGTGTGGGCACTGACCTGTGGTGTCAGTGTCTCCTGGGAGAGTTTAGGTAAAATGGAGCCTCACACTGATCCAGACGTGTGGAAGCAGAACCTTCATTTCAACCAGATCCCAGGAGTGTAGCATGAGATTCTGTTATAAAACAATCAATTAACTCTTGGAAAAGCTGGTGCATCACAGGATTCAAGATGGCAAACTTGCTGAGTTCAGAGGTGGAGAAAATCCCAATAAGTGACCAACTCAGTGTGCTTTCTTTCTAAGGATGGAGAGGAATAGCCAGTGCCACACCTGGGTGAGGTAGACCCGGAAGTGGCTAGGTGTCACATATTTGAATTTCAGATTCTGTCTTAATAACTATGTGAATTCAGGGTCCTGTGAGTGGTCTAATCTTCAATTTCAACCTTGGACTATGGAAACAATATTCCTTTTTTTTGTAGAGATAATCTGAGGCTTAAATAAAATCATGGAGATACATCACTTAACACTATGCCTGGCATTTCACAAGTGCTTGGTGGCTGTCATCTAGTATTATTAATTATCTCAAAGTGCTATTGCAGGGAGCAGTGTTGAGAACAAATACAGATTGATAACTATGACTTTAAAGATATCAGGATGTTGAAGTTTTTGCTCCTACTTTGAGCAGTGAAAGAAGTCCCTGATTTCAGTGCTGGTTCCATGCACAGAAAGCAGTAAAACATTTTAGGTTGAACACATCATGCTGTGTTTAGAGTAATCACCCACTACATACCATTCACTATCTCATTCTTTTACTCAAATGGAAAAAAAAAAAGCCTAGATTCCCCTCACTGTTTTTAGAAATGTCTTTCTCTTTAATACAGACTGAGGTTTCAATATGCTTTGATTCCAAAGATTGCATTTACAAGGAATCTTCATCTTTAAAAAGATCTGCCTCACTCAATTCTGTGGTGTTCTAAGAGAGCAACACAACAAAGAAAGTTGCAGTGAGCTACACAGCTACAATGTTTTTACACAGCTACAGTGTTTTGAAGTAAATGAAATAAAACTATTACTAAATGCTGTGTGAACTTTTTTCAACCCCTAAAATAAATATTTGTAAAGCAAGCCTTGGTGGCACGAAGACCAGGGAGCTAGAGGATTAATCCACGATAACATGCTTCTTAAAGATGGATCTCCTGACAATTAGAGGTTGAATTCTTATCCTGGAATTTTTGCCAGAATGAGTAAAATACTTTCAGTAGTTAAGTACTCCCTTCTGTGAGGGAGATACTCTTTCGGGAGCATTATTTAGCACCAGTGAAAGGCATCAACCCTGTTGATGTAAAAATAATTCTACCTTGTATGAATAACCCCAAAATTCTTAGAATTCCCTTAAATAGGTGAAGTATCATCCTAAATTACTTTAGCTTCGGAAAGTATGAGCACCCCCAAGACACCTGGAATTATTTTCTTCCTAACATATTTCCCTGCTTCAAGTTACTCATGAGAATCTGGTGTTTCCATTGTTAATCTGATCTCAGGTTATTATTGAGTAATTAGCTAACTACAATGTAAGCCCTTTTCAGAAGCCAGTCTCTCTGTCTTTCCGTGGAGTCTAGTGTATGGCTGCCCCATGGTCAATGAATGAACAGGACATGCATGCCACTGTGTAGCTGGGATTCAGAACTTGTACTCCAGGTTAGCAAGCCCGACACTGTGATTTACCTGCTTACAACACGTGTAGTGTCAGTCAGTAAATGCATCACTTCTAGAACATGTAGATACGATTTACTTATACATAATATGTTGTAGAATTAGTCAGTCAAAGAGTTTATCAGTAAGTAGTCATAGCAACTTGAATTTGTACTCTTACATTTTCAAATATGGTTAGACTCACGCAAATCCACAAAATGGCATTTCCTTATTCTAATTTACCATTGTCATTGCTTCCTTATTATTTTGCATCTTTAGAGTTTTCTGTGCTTCAAGGCTAATAATTCAAACTGATCATTTTATTGCAAAATTTCAATTCCTTCACAGTCTATGAGTCTTTGCTCCCTCTCTCTCCCCCCATTCCCTAAGCTAGCACATATCTAATTTTTCTTTGAACTTATGGCTTAATTTCTATTAATACTATACAAATTCCTCCGAACTTGCAGATCCATGGGCCAATATTCATTTTCTGAGGAAGGCATCTACTCTTCCTTTATCTATCTTTTCTTTGAGTGACTAATTTTCAAAATCAGTTTGTGATCTATGTTGTCACAAACTTAGAACTACTTAGAAATAACTTTCTAAAATATTTGCTTAAGCCTCAGGAAAATGAGCGAGGAAAGGTTGCAGTGACTTTTCTCAAAGCTAAATCCAAATGTAGAATGTGTTGATGGCTCCTGCATGTCTTCAGGGACTACCCTGCTGGAAGGTCTTGATTGTTGTCTAATTGGCAACTTGGTTTGAAGAACCTGGAAAGATGAATTTTTTGTGAATATCACTAAGCCACAAAAATGTTTGCTTTGGGGATTTATAATGAAAACCATAAGTTGGCGAAAGTCATTATTTTATTTTTAGTCTACCTCATTGCAAAACAGAACAACTTCAGCTATGCTGACTGTTCAGTTACTATGTCAGTAATAATGCTGTGCAAATATGGTTCACCAAAAGGTCCTCTGGTGTGATAGACCTCTTGATTTGTTTTTTCTTATTGTGGTAAAATATACATAACATAAAATTTCCTATTTTAAGCATTTTTAGGGTTCCAGTTCTGAGGCATAAGCTCATTCACATTGTTGTGCAACCATAACCACTGTCTATCTACAGAACTTGTTCCTCTTTCCAAACTGAAATTTTGTGCCCATTGAACAATGATTTCCTATTGACTCTTTCTTTCAGCCTTTGGTAATAACTATTTTATTTTCTGTGAATAAAATGAATTTGACTCTTCAGTCATATTAAGTGGAATCATAATGTATTTATCCTTTTGTGACTGGCTTAGTTCATTTAACATAATATCCTTAAGAGTCATCCACGTTGTACCATCTGTTAATGGAATTTTCTTCCTTTTAGGGCTAAGTAATATCCCATCATATGTATTGGCGTGTTAAAAAAGTCACAATGTATTTTGTCTACGTTTTTCAAACAAAAACGTGTCATGACTTCTAACAACCCAATACATACAAGATGTTTATAAATCCTTCATCTGATGGAAAATTGGGTTGCTTCTACTATTTGGCCTTTGTGAATAGTGCTCTTATGAATGCAGGTATACATATATCTGTTTAAATCTCTGTTTTACCTCTTTTGGATATATAGCCAGAAATGGGATTTAGGGGTAATATGTTAATTCTATTATTATATTTTTGAGGACTCCCATCTTATTTTCCATGGTGGCTGCACCATATTACTTTCCAGCAACAGCACATAAGGATTCCAATTTCTTGAAATCCTCACTAATGCTTATTGTTTTGCCTTTCTTTAAAAATAGTCATCCTAGTGGGTATGACATGGTATTTTATGATTTTGATTTGCACTGCCCCGATGATGCAATGTTGAAGATCTTTTCATATGTTTATTAACCATTCATATACAGTTTTTGAGAAATGACAAGTTGATTTTTTTTTGTCAATCATTAAGCCTTTTCTTTTTGCAAATGTAAGAGTGAGTAAAAACAATTCCATCAGTCATTCAGTCAACATCTCACTGTTTTGTTTTTTTTTTTAACACAAGCTGGGGTACAGGCCAAAGGCGTGGGGCGGCGAAAGGCCCCACCAGAGACAGAGTGGGGAGCAGAACAGGCAGATCAGAAATACACTGCTGAGGGGAGCAGCGGGCGAGGTAGGAGAGGTCCACGGCACCATGTGGGATTCTCCCCGGCTGGGCCTCGAACTCACATCGCAGGCTGCCGACAGTTCCACAGCGCAGGGCCCAACCGCTGCGCCACCAGGGAGGCCCCAACATCTCACTTTTATGAGCTTAGCACTGTGCTAAGCTGATGCTAAATTCTGTTCAAATGGCAAGGTCAATGACAGCCGCAGGGTAACAGGACTGGATATTTTCTTATAGAGTAGTTACCTGGAATTTACAAAGGGATTTTACAGGAGCTGCTTCCCAGATTGAGGGAAGCAGGGGAGCAAAGTGTTCCTACATAAATCATCCAGGAAAGCTCTCTGATGAGAAAATCCCCTCTTCCCCCTCTTCCCCTGCTACAATAGGCCTCTGAGGACTACCTTCTGTCTTCAAATATGATTTAACTACTAGGAGGAAAGTAGCGCCCCTGGAACAAAACATACTTTGGCACTTATGACTCTTCCAGATAAAAGCTTCCATTTTTTTTTTAACATTTCTTTGAAAGTGGGGACTTAACATGATTTAGGTTTGTGAAAAGCCATCGTTAACGTGCACTCTTCTTCAACGACTACATGGACTTTTACTCCACACACTCTCTAAACACAGATAATTACCATGGTAACCACAGTGTTTCATGACTCTTATACATATACTTGCACCTTTCTTAAAGAAACACAGAACACAACAATGTAGAATTAAAACAATAAATCATTTAAATGTTTTTTATTTGTTGTTACATAGTTGTCAGAATTTAGAGAAGAGCTGGACATTATCATCTATTATCAATTGTACTTGGAAAAAGTAGATGTTTGGCCAGGCCATTCGACATCTTGCCAGAAAATAGGATCTTGTTTGTAATACTGTGTAAATGATCACCAATGAGTTTCTAGATTGTTAGGGTCAGAAGACTTCCAAGGTAGAAAATGTCATTAAGAACACAAAGTACTGAATAGTATAGATTTTTTACATGACACATTCACTGGGCCAACATTTTCAGTTAAAGTACAGTTATGATTACCCTAAAGTTAGTAAAAGTTTGCACAAACACGTATTTTTGGTAGCATCTAATTTTATCTCTGGTTGTATTTGGAAACATGCACAACAATTTTGTTGTGCCTTCAAAAAAATTTTTTTTGGGCTATGTAAACAAGTCTTTTATTGCCCTATGAACACTTGATGAGTGGTTAGCAGAATGAAACCCATATGATGCTTTCATCAAGAGTCCTCTCTCCAAGTAGCTTTTAACTAACTGTAGCATCTGGGGTATTGGAGAAGGAGCAAAGCCAAAAGGACCCACAAGCTGAAGATAAGTAATTACAAATGCTTTTAGCAAGCCACCTGCTCTTAGTTTTGAAGGTTCCACAATGTTTTATCCATGTATGAAAAAAAATGTCTTTCTGTAATTCTGCATGTGATGGGGACGAGCTTCTTTCTAGCTAATGGAATGTAGCTCTGATTTTTCTATCATTAACTACTCTGTCTCTGGAATACAAATGTTTTGATGAGAAAGAAGAAAGGACTTTCTTCTGTTTTATTGTTTTCTTTTGAATTAAAAGTAGTAATAAATCTAGCTCAACCAAAATAACTGCTGAGCATTTCATGTTAACATAGCAGTGAAGACGAACTTGGGCGGTGCATGATAAATGTTGCTCTGTGCTTAGACTGGAATACCTCCAAATCCTTAAACTCCCACACCAATTTGGAAAGGCCTACCTGAGGCTTTTATATCCTCAGCCTGAAGATTCATTTTTCATTTATGAGATAGAGCCCCTAAGTTTCAAGGACAACCATGCTACACTTTTGTAGAAAATATGCTGAGATAATGTTGGAATGAGAAGCTTTTTGTTAACCTAGTGATTGTATTGTTTGTCTACCAAATTTACCATGTATGTGATTTTCTGGGTTCTCTATACTATAATCCTACTCATTGGAATTCTATGAGGTAACAAATTAGTCAACTGAAAATATCTTTATTATCTGTGAACCTACTACGTGGGGGATTAAGAACAGATATGACATTGTTTTGACCCTTCCACTGTGTCTTGTCCAGAAGATGGCTTATGAAACACAATATAATTCAATCTCTTTTTGAGTCTCACCAGCCAGTTGAATGCTCTGTGCTTTCTAGTACATAGGTTAGAGGAAGGTGAGATGTAAACAGGTGCATGAAAAATGGATAGAATTCTGGGAAAGACCAGGTGATGACACGAGAACTCAGTTGGTTGATGATCTTCTGTTTGACATAATAATTACTTGTTTCTGAATCTCTAATTCATATTTTAGGAAAAAAAATTATGACCTTGCATAGGGAGTTTTATTATTTTCAAAAATAAAACATGTAAAACTTTGCTATAATGAAAATGGAGATTTCATGTTTTTAAATTGTGAGTGGTTAATGAATTTAATAAAGGTACCTTTCATTGAGAATACAAGAAAACTGAAAAGAATCATTAGAATTAGATCTGAATTGAGTGGGGATTGTTGATGTTGTTTGGTGTTTAATTGTTGAAGAGGTTCGCAGGGTGTGGTTCCAGACCTACATCTCCTGGGCTTTAGTTAGAAATACAGATTACTCAGGCCCCACTGTGACCACAGGAACTCTGCTGGAAGAGTCCTGCACTATGAATTTTATAAGCTCTCCAGGTGATTCTGATACCCTCTACAGTCTGAAAACCATTGCTTTAGTTAAAACTTTCACCCAATTATGTGACTCTCTTTTCTTAACAGAGTGCCATTCAAACTCTGCTTGGCTTCTTCCATTAAGTGGAGACTTTATCTCAGAATGAGGAAGCCCACCAGACTTTTGAATAGATTTGATTGGTAAAATATCCTACCTACCTCCTTGAATCTTTCATTCTCTGAGCTAGTTGACTTTTCTGGTGCTCTCTACCCGAAATAAAATTGCTTTCCATGGCATTGCCTAGAGGCTCCCATGCTCTCTCTCTGTACCATTCTGGGGGAAACTCTTAAGTCTATCCACCAACCCACAAAAGACACATTTCCTAGTCTCTGCATCATGTCTTCTGGAGGTATTTCTGCTTGTCTGTTTCTCTCTTGGCATCCTGCATATGAAAGACAGGGTGCAATACTTTACCTATACAGTTGTCCCTCATAACATCCTATAATAAAAGTAATACAAAGTATAAAGAAGAAAAGTCATTCTGTATAACTTTTACATGAACTGTAGTTGTTATGTGGCTCTTCTGACATAGTTTATTTTATTTTATTTCTCAAGGTAGTTTTTTAAAAAAAATTTAGACTAAATGTCAGTTTAACTATCATTGCGATAGTTAATGAAATTGAAGATACACCGAGCCAACCATGGAGATTATATCACTTGTGATTAGAATAGAATTTAACAACATAGTTTTGCTTTTATTAAAGTATTTCCTAGAGAGTGGATTTATTTGTTCCTAAATCTTTAGTGAAAAGACTGAGAGAAAATAACACCGTGGACAAATTTAGAAAGTTAAATCATTGCCATGGGAATTTCCTTTCCATTTTCAAATTACTATGTTAGCTTTTAAGCTTATTGAAATTTGTAGTTAAGTCTACTGGCTTTAATAAATTCCACTGTAGGTGTACATTCAAATTACAAGACAAGATATTCCTTCAAGAATAAACCACTCTTTAATTTTCTTTGAAGTATACGTCCTTATTTTGTCTATGCTTTAAAACAAATGTGCTTCTACATATATTTGTGGTTTTGTATGTGCATATGTATAAATTTCTTTCCTTCTCAGCTTTGCCAAGTATAGTTGACAAATAAAATTTAGTGCATTTAAAGTATACGATGTGAAGATTTGACATATTTATACATTGTGAAAGGCTTCCCATCATTGAGTTTATTAACACATCCATCATCTCACATAGTTACATTTTTTAAAAGATTTATTTATTTATGCATACAAGCTGGGATGTAGGCCAGAGGTGTGGGGTGGTGAGAGGATTCACCAGAGACAGAGTGGGGAGCAGAACAGGCAGATTGACTGAAGTACACTGCTGAGAGGAGCGGCGGGCGAGGCAGGAGAGGTCTGCTGCACCATGTGGTAATCTCCCTGGCCGGGTATCGAACTCAAACTCATGCTGCAGTGTCTCTGGATAGCTTCATAGTGCTGTGCTTAACCCCTTGCGCCATCAGGGAGGCCCCTCACATAGTTACATTTTCAGGGGTGATAAAAACAGGTTCTACTTTCTTAGCAAATTTTATTTCTATAATATAGTATTGACCACTGTCATTAACATTATCCTCAGGCCTAATCACACATTAATCACAATTAGATTATCAAACCTCGTTCATCTGATAGGCAAAAATTTGAATCATTTTTACTAGGCTCACCTCATTTACCTCATTCCTTCCATCTTTCATACCCTGGCAATCCCCATTCTATTCTCCATTTCTATACACTGCACTTTTTTTTCTCAAGATTCTAAAAGTAAGTGATTCCATACAGTATTTATCTTTCTCTGTCTCACTTATTTCACTCATTATGGTGCTTTTAAGTTTCACCCATGTTGTCACAAATGGCAGGGTTCCCTTCTTTCTTATGGCTGAACAATATTCTATTGCCTGTATATACCAACTACATCTTCTTCATGAATGCATCCTTTGATGGGCACTTATAGGTTATTCCTATATTTTTGCTATTGTGAATAATGCTGCGATGAACATGGGAGTACAGATAACCTCTTAAATATCTTGTTTTCATTCCACCCAGAGTGGGGATTACTGGACCTTAGGCAAATTCTATCTTAAAAATTTTAAGGAACTTCTATACTCTTTTTCATAGTGGCCGTGCCAGTTTGCATTTCCACCAATAGTGAACTACAGCTCCTTTATCTCCACATCCTCACCAGCATTTGTTAATTATATTTAATAATAGAGATAATAACAGGTGTGAAATGATATCTAACTGTGGTTTTGATTTATATTTTACAGATGATTAGTGATGTTAAGCACCTTTTCATACCTGTTGACCATTTGTATCTCTTCTTTGAAAAGATTTCTGTTCATGTTCTTTGCCAATCATAAAAACTGTTTTCATTGGTGTTATATGAGCATCCTTGTATATCTTGGATATTAATCCCTTGTCAGATTTGGGAGAAAATATTTTCTCCCATTTTATACATTGACTTTTTACTTTAGTGATGTCTTCCTTTTCTATGCAGAAACTTTAGTGCGATATAGTCTTACTTGCTTATTTTTACTTTTGTTAAATTAAAAAAAATCATTGCCAAAACTATAACAAGGACATTACTCCTTACCTATTCTTCCAGAAGTTTTACAGTTTCAGGTCTTAAGTTAAAGTTTTTAATCCACTGGAGTTGATTTTTGTGTATAGTGTAAGATAAGGGTCAGTTTTATTCTTTTGCATGGGGCTGTCCAGTTTTCCCAACACAATTTATTAACGAGGTTATTCTTTTCCCATTGTATATTCTTGGATGCTTTGTCATAAATTAACTGACCATAGAGTCATGGATTTATCTTTGAACTCTATTCTGTTCCATGGATATGTGTCTGTTTTTATGTTTATGTCATACTGTTTTGATTGCTACAGCTTTATAATAAAGTTTGAAATTAGGATGTGTGAGACCCTCAGGTTTGTTCTCTTTCGTGATTGCTTTGGCTAGTCAAAATATTTTGTGGTCTGATACACGTTTTAAGATTGTTTATTCTATTTCTGTGAAAAATGTTATTGGGATTTTGATAGAGAATGCATTGGGTCTATAGATTTTTTATAGGTCGTATGGACATTTCCACAATATTAATACTTCCAGTCCACAAGAACCTGTGCTATATTTCCATTTATATGTGTCTTCTTCAATTTCTTTCATCTGTATCTGATGCTTTTCAGCATATAGATATTGTACCTCCTAGGTAAAATTTATTCCTAGGTACTTTATACTTTTGGAGGCAATTGTAAATGGATTTCCACCCTCCTCCCCCAAATTTCTCTTTCTGATAGTTTGTTGTAGTGTATAGAAATGGAAGTGATTTTTGTATATTGATTTTATATCCTGAAAATTTACTGAATTCATTTATTCATTTTAGCAGTTTTTAAAATGGAATCTTTAGAGTTTTATCTATCCATCCACCCATCCATCCATCTATCCATCCATCCATCCATCATCTATCTATCTATCTATCTATCATCTATCTATCTATCTATCTATCTATCTATCTATCTATCTATCATCTATCTAGCTATCTATCATCTACCTATCTAGCTCTCTCTCTCTCTCTCTCTCTCTCTCTCTCTCTCTCTCTATCTATCTATCTATCTATCTATCATGCCATCTGCAAATGGAGGCTGATTTATTTCTTCCTTTCCTCTCTGGTGACTCATATTTCTTTTTCCTGCTTAATTGTTCTGGCTAAGACTTGCAATACTGTGTGTAATAAAAGTTGAAAAAGTTGATATCTTTGCCTTATTTATGATTGTGGAGGTAAAGTTTTTCAGCTTTCCATTTTATAGTATGATGTTAGCTATAGACTTACCATATATGACCTTCATTATGTTGAGGTACTTTCTTCTATATCTACTTTTTGATAGATTTTATCAGTTAATGATATCAAAGTTTGTTAAGTACTTTGTCTGTTTCTGTGAAGATGATCATTTTTTCCTGTTCTATTTGTTAATATAATGTGTCACATTGATTAGTATATGCAAAACCATTTTTGTATTCCATTTGAACATGGTGTATGGGTCTTTTAATATACTATTGAGTTCAGCTTTATAAGACTTTGTTGAGGATTTTTGCATCTCTTCAGGAATATTGACCTATAGTTTTCTTTCTTATAAAGCTTTTATCTGAGTTTGCTATCAGGGTATACTAGTCTTATAAAATGATTTGGAAATGTTGCCTCCTCTTCTTTCTAGAAAAGTGTGAGAAAGATTGGTATTAATGTGTCTTTTAATGTGTGGTGGGATTTACCAGTGAGACTGTTCAGTCATAGACTTCTGTTTGTTGGGAGGTTTTTGATTACTGATTGTATTTCCATACTAATAATTGGTCAGTTAGATTTTCTATTACTATTTCATTATTATTCAATCTAGGTAAGTGTATATTTCTAAAAAATTATCCATTTCTTCTAGGTTGTCCAATTATTTGACATTTGATTGTTCACAGTAGTTTCATATGACACTTTGTATTTCAGTAATATAAGTTGTAAAGTCTCTTTTTTATTTTCTAATATTATTCATTTGATACTTTCTATTTTTCCTTGGTAAGTCCAGCTAGAGATTTGTCAATTTTGTTTTTATTTTCTAATAGAAGGTCTTAGTTTATTTTCTTTATCTTTTATATTTTGTCTTTATTTCATGCTGTGATCTTTGCCATTCCTTCCATCTGCTAACTTTGGACTTTATTTGCTTATCTTTTAGTTCATTGGGTTGTAAAGTGAGGTTGTTTGTTTGAGAGCTTCTTGATGAAGCCATTCACCACTACATCACTATATAGTTATTTCTTAGGACTGTTGTATCCAATAAATTTAGTATGATGTATGTTGTATTTCCATTTTCATTTGTCTCAAGGTATTTTTTTGCTTCTTTCATAATTTTTTCTTTGAACCATTGGTTGCTCAGAAGCAAGTTCTTTATTCTTCACATATTTGTAAATTTTCTAGCTCTCTTCATGTATTTTATTTCTAGTTAAATACTATGCTCTCCTTGTGTATTTTATTTCTAGTTATATACAATTGTGAAAAAAAGGTGTGCCCTAATCCACAAAGAAAGGAACATGGAGATAGATAGAAATACAAAATTGAAGACATAACATCAACAACAGCAGACATTCATATGTCATATAATCAATATGTCCATGACCACACAATCTCACTGGTAAATTTCACCAAACATTTAAGGAAGCATTATATGTCAATAATAATTCTAAATGGATTAAATTCTCTAATTAAAGGACACAGATTATCTGTTTGGATTAGAAAACAGAAACCAACTTTCTGGTGTCTCTAGAATACACAACTGAGCTCCTGAGATAAACATAGAGTCAAAGTATAGGGTTGGAAAAGAATCCCACAAGTTAATGAAACCCAAAGGAAGGCAGAGATAGACATACTTATATCTTATTCAATAGATTTCCAGTTAAATAAGACAAAAAGAGACAGGGATGGACACATTAAGATGATTAAGGGAACAACATATCAGGGAGACATTAACACTCATCAGTGTATACTTACCAAATGAAAAAAGCATATATTAGGCAACTACTTTCAACTCTGTAAACAATCATTGTATAAACAGTTAGTGGTAGGAGATTTCAACTCCCTCTCACCAATGGATATATTAATGAGAATAGAACCATAATAGTCTTAATAAAGAATTACCACATGGGCTTAAAAGAAGATTAAAAACATACTAAGTAACTTCTTTGACTACAAAGGTATCAAACTAGAAATCAACCACTGAAATGCAGGGAAAACACCTAACAGTGAACAACACACCACTGAAAGATTTCTGGGCTAATAAGTAAATAAAAAAAGAAATTTAAAAAAATACCTTGGGACAAATGACAATGAAGACAATAATTCCAGAACTTATGGGACACAGCAAAAGCAGTCCTAAGTGAGAAATTTATATGATTACAGGCCAAATCAAGAAACAAGAAAGAACCCAAATAAATACTCTTACCTCATATCTCAAAGAACTACAAGAACAAATAAAACCAAAAGCAAGAAGAAAGAAAATAACAAAAATTACAGATGAAATAAATGAAATACAAATAAAACTGATAATCCAAAGGATGCGTGAAAGTAAAAGCTAGTTTTTTTAAAAAATAAAAATAAACAAATGTCTAGTTAGGCTTACTAAGACAAAAGGGGAGGAAATGCAAACAAATAGGGTCAAAATTATAAGAGAAGTTACAACAGATAACACAGAAATTCTAAGGGAAGTCAGACTACTATGAATATTTATATCCTAACAAGTTCAATAACCTAGAGGAGATGGGCAAACTATTAGAATTATTTATGCATCCAAGACTGAATAAGGAAGAAATAGACAACCTGAACAAACCAATCAAAAGCAAGAAAATTGAAACAGTAATCGAAAATTCTCCCCCCCCATTGTCAAGAAACATGGCTTCACAGATGAGTTCTACTAGCGTTCAAAGATGAAATAATACCTGTCCTGTTCAAACTCTTCCAAAAAATTGAGAAAGAAGGATTACTTCCAGACACAATTTATGAGTCTAACATTACTCTAATACCATAACCAAACAAAGACAACACAAATAAGGAAAACTATTGGCCAATTTTCCAAATGAGCACAGATGCAAAAATCCTCAATAAAATCTTAGTAAACCAAATCCAACAGTACATTAAAAGTATTATACTCCATGATCAAGTGGGGTTTATACCAGGTACATGAGAATGGTTCAAAATCAATCAACATAATTCACCACATCAACAAAAAGAAAGATAAAAGCCACATGGTCATATCACTAGATGACAATTAAGCATTTGACAAGATTCAACAGTCATATATGATGAAAAGCCTTGAAAAATTGGGGCTAAATGGGACATATTGAAACATAGTAAAAACCATATGTGACAAACCCACAGCTAACATCATCCTCAATAGTAAAAAACTGAAAGTTATTTCATTAAAATATGGTAGAACACAAGATGTCCACTTTCACCACTGCTTTTCAATAAAGTAGTGGAAGTCCTAGATAGAGCAATTAGACAAGAGAATAATAGGAATACAAATTGGGAAAGAAGAAGTAAAGCTGTCATTATTTGAAGATGACATGATAATATACATAAAAAAGCTCTAAATATTCCAATATAAACACAAAACAATAAACCAGTCCAGCAAAATGGCAGATTACAAAGTTAATACACAAAATCAGTTGCCTTCATATATGCATACAATGATCCCATTTGCAATCACACACCCGTCCCAAAAATTAAATAGATAGCAGTAAGTCTAAAAAGAAGTTAACAACCCATACAAAGAAAACTGTAAGACACTGTTAAAAGAAAGTAGGCAAGAGCCTCCCTGGTGGCGCAGAGGGTAAGTGCTGCACTATGGAGTTGTCCGCAGCAGTGATGCAAGTTTGACACCCAGCCAGGGAGATTCCCACATAGCATGGCAGACCTCTCCTGCCTTGCCCGCTGCTCCCCTCAGCAGTGTATTTCCGTTCATCTGCCTGTTCTGTTCCTCACTCTGTCTTTGGTGAACCCTCTCGCTGCCCCCCGCCTCTGGCCTGTACCCCAGCTTGCATGCATGCATAAATAAATCTTTTAAAAAAAAAAGAAAGAAGGCAAAAAAAAAAAAATGGAAACACCATTCCTGCTCTAGGATTGGTAGAATAAACATTGTCAAAATGGCCATCATACCCAAAGCAATATTCAATGCAATCCAGTAAAAATATCAATGGTATTCTTCAAAGAAATTAAACAAATATTACTGAGATTTTTAGAGAACCACTAAAGGCTCTAACTAGCAAAAGCATTCCAGACAAAGAGGTGTAATAGTGATATCAAACTCCTAGACTTCAAACTAAACTATAAAGCCATAATAATTAAAACAGAATGGTGCTGCACCAAAAGCAGAGATACATACTAATGGAATAGAATTGAGAGCCTAGAAATAAACCCACACCTTTCTGAACAGTTAATCTATGACAAAATATGCCAGGAACATACACTGGAATGAAGAAAGCTTCTTCAATAAATGGTGTTGGGAAAACTCAACAGTTGCATGGAAAAGAATGAAACTACCACTATTTCACACCATAAATAAAGTATAAATGTGTAAAAGATGGAGATATAAGACCTTAAATTATAAATTAATAGGAGAAAACATAGACAAAACACTGCATGACATAAGCTTTATTGATGTCTTTGCAGATTCATCTGCAGCACCAAGGAAACAAAGGAGAACATAAACAATTGGAACTACAATTGGAACTACATCAAAATGAAAAAAATTTGCACAACAAATGAAATGTAGCTAAAAGGAAAATCACCCAACTTAATAGAAGGAACAATTGCACACTGTACATCTGACAAGGGACTGATACAAAATATCTAAAAAGAACTTATATAATCCAACAAAGTGCAAACAAATAATCCAATCAAAAATGGGCAGAAGAGCAATTCTCCATAGAAGACATACAGATGGCCAGGTGGCATCTGAAAAAATGCTCTTCATCACTTATAATCAGGGAAATGCAAATCAAGACCACAATTAGAAACTACCTCATACCTATGAGGATGTCCCATACGAAAAAGACCAGAAACAACAAATGTTGGTGAGGGTGTTGAGAAAACAGAACCCTCTTAGTAGGTGGAAATGTAGACTAGTTCAGACCCTAATAAAAACGTAGGGAGTTTTCTCAAAAGACTAAAAATGCATCTGTCATCTGAACCAGTATTTCCATTCCAATGGATCTACCTGAAGAATAAAAAACAACAAACTAGTTTAATAAGAAACCTGTACCCATATGTTTATTGCAGCGTTATTTATAATAGCCAAGATATGGAAACAACTTCAGGGTCCCCAAGCAGATGAGATGATCAAAGATGTTGTGGCATATATACAAAATGAAATACTACACAGCAATCACAGAAAATAAACTCATGTCATTTGCACCAACATGGATGGAACTGGAAGGGACTATGCTAGGTCAAATAAGTCAGAAGGAGAAAGAAAAATTCAAATGGTTTTACTTATATGTGGAATGTAGAAAAGCCAAAGGGTCAGATAAAATCAAACTTAAAAACTAACTTGAAAATCGACCATAGAAGTGAGTCATCCGGTGGTGGAGTAAGCAGGAGAAAACAAAGTGGGGAGAGAGAACAATGGACCATGGTGGCAATATGTGCTTTGGTGGTAGGTGAGCTATGGTGACTGCACTGGGGGAGATGTTGCATTTACAAAATACTATCAATTATATAAACCAATGGTACTTCAATACAGTGTGTTCTTACGTCTATCTCCTTTCATATAAAAATTTATGAGAGGTTTTGTTAATTTGTCAAGATTTGCTTTTAGTGAATCCGTGTTGGTTCCCAGTGCCACTTCTTTGAATTGTGTTTTAAGCCTATATTTAATAATTTTTGCACTAATTTTTCTCAAGATTGAAAAAACCACTTAAATATTATTTTAAAGCCATTTTCCTTTAGTGACCTCCCTGTGTATTTCTAATTCTCTCCAAAGTTGAAATATTATGATTCTGTGATCGTATTGCAAATTCTGTTAGCATTTTGAGTGTAATACACTTGGATCTTAATACATTTAATGTATCTAATGATTCTTTGTTTTGTTTGCTTTCTCTTATTTCACATATAAGTGAAACCATCAGTATTTATCTTTCTTCTGACTCATTTTGCTTAGGATAATCTTTTCCAGCTCCATCTATGTTGCTGCATATGGCAGGAGTTTATCTTTTTTATTAATAAGTAGTAATTCATTGTATGTATATACAAAAGCTGCTTGATCCAATCATCTGTTTTGGGGCATCCAGGTGGTTCTCCTATCTTGGCTAGTGTAAATAGTGGTGTAGTAAATACAGGAGTATGGGTTTTCTTTCAGATTAGTTTTTGTGTCTTTGGGTAGACACCTAGGAGTAGAATTGCTGAGTCATATGGCAGAATCATATTTAGTGTTTTGAGGAAATTCTACATAACTTTCATTGGGACTGGACCAGATCAACCTATATTCCCACTGACATTGTAAGGTTTTTTTTTCTCAACACCATCGCCAGCACTTTCTGTTCCTGTATTTTTTTTTTTTCTTATATGGGCTATTCTTACAGATGTGAGGTGGTATCTCATTGTGGTTTTTGTTTGCATTTCCCTGATGATAATTGATGATGAACACTTTTTTCAGATGCCACTTGGCCATTTGTATGTCTTCTTTGGAGAAGTGCCTCTTTCGTTCTTCTGTCCACTTTTGATTGGGTTGCCTGCTTTGTTTTTGTTGAGGTGTATGAGCTCTTTGTAGATCTTTGATATCAGTCCTT
Organism: Scalopus aquaticus; assembly: GCA_004024925.1. Classification (NCBI taxonomy): domain Eukaryota; kingdom Metazoa; phylum Chordata; class Mammalia; order Eulipotyphla; family Talpidae; genus Scalopus; species Scalopus aquaticus. The sequence continues at coordinate 1,849 of PVIJ01013250.1, read as the reverse complement.
TGTCAGATGTATGGTATGCAAATATTTTCTCTCATTCAGTGGGGTTCTCTTCATTTTGGTTACTCTCTTTTGCTTTACACAAGCTTGTAGTCACCCTTGTTTATATTCTTTTTGTTTTCTGTGCTGCTGGAGATGAGTTTGTAAAGATGTTTCTGAAGTTTATGTCATGGAGGGTTTTGCCTTGGTTTTCATCTATGTATTTTATGGTTTCATGTCTTATATCTAATATTTTATCCATAGTGAGTTGATTTCAATATATGGTGTGAGATAGCAGTCTAGTTTCATTCTTTTGTATGTGGCAGTCCACACAGAGACTTTTCTTGTTCTAGTGTATCTACTTCTTTCCTTTGTCCTATATAGTTGTCCATAATAGTGTGGTTTTATTTTTTTGGCTCTCAATTCTAGTCCATTGATCTATGTGTCTGTTTTTATTCCAGTACCATGCTGTTTTAATTATTATGGCTTTATAATGCAGTTTGAAGTCAAGAATTGTGATATCCACATTCCCCCCACCCCCATTTTAGATGGGACAGATTTGGATATTTTATTCCTTTTGTTGTTCCATATGAATTTCAGTAATATTTGTTCCATTTCATTGAATACTATTGGGATCTTTATTGGGATTACATTAAATCTGTAAATTGCTTTGAGTATGATGAGCAGTTTGACAATGTAGATTCTTTCTCTCTATCAACAGGGAATATCTTTTCATTGTTTTGTTTTGTTCTGTTTCTTTTAACAATCTTTTAATAATGTTTTATAGTTTTCCGTATATAAGTCCTCAACTTCTTTTGTTAGGTTTATTCTCAGGTTTAATTTTTTTTGTTGTTGGTGAGATTGTAAATGGGATAGTTTTCTTAATTTCTTCTTCTCTGCATTGTTTTTATATTAAAGACAACAGATTTTTGTAGGTGTTTCTGTTGTTTTGTTTTGTTTTGTTTTTTTGTACCCTACCACTTTCCTGAACTGGTTTGTTTTAATTAGATTTTCTTTGCAGTTTTTGGGGCTCTCCACATATATTACATCATCATCAACAAATAATGACAGCTTTACTTCTATCTCAATTTGGATTCCTTTTTTATCTTTCTTTTGCTTAATTGCTCTAGCTAGGACTCTAATATGATAATGAGTAGTAGTGGTGAGAGTGAACATCCTTATCTTGTTCCAGATCTTAATGGAAAGGATTTCAGTTTTCACCATTAAAAATGTGAGTTTTTCTGTGGGTTTTATCTGTGGGTTTGTCATATATGACTTTTATTATGTTAAGATATGTTCCACTTATCCCCAATTTTTCAAGGGTTTCCATCATAAATGGATGCTGAATCTTACGCTTCCTGGGCATCTATTGATATGATCATATGGTTTTTACTTTCCTTTTTGTCTATGTGATGAATTATGTGGTTCGATTTTCAGTTGTGAACCATCCTTGTTTTCCTGGCATGAAACCCACTTGGTCATGATGGATAATATTTTTATTTTATTGTTTGCTTAGATTTTATTGAGGAATTTTCTCATCTCTATTTATCAGGGAGATTGCCCTTTACTTTTTGTGTGTGTGTTGTCTTTGTTTCATTTTAGTATTAGATTGATATTGGCATCATAAAATGTGTTTGGAAGTAGTCTTTCTTTCTCAATATTTTGAAGGAGTCTGAAAAGCATAGGTATTAATTCATCTATGAAATTTTGGTAGAACTTGCTCGTGACATCATCTGGTCCTGGGCTTTTGTTTTTTGGGAGGGTTTTTATTACTGTTTCAATGTCCTTGAGTGTAATGGTTTGTTCACATATTCTATTTCTTCCTTATTCAGTCTTCGTTAATGGCATAATTCTTTTTTTTTTTTTTTTTTTA
>PVIJ01013249.1:0-45950 GCA_004024925.1 Scalopus aquaticus | reverse complement strand
ATACCTTTGCTATTGTGAACAGTGCCGCAATGAACATACGGGTGCATGTATCCTTTCGGATTAGTGTTTTTGTGTCCTTTGGGTAAATTCCCAAAAGTGGGATTGCTGGGTCGTATGGAAGCTCCATGTTTAGCAGTTTGAGGAATCGCCATACAGCTTTCCATAGTGGTTGGACCAGTTCGCATTCCCACCAGCAGTGAAGAAGAGTTCCTTTTTCTCCACATCCTTTCCAGCATTTGTTGTTGCCTGTATTTTTAATGTGTGCCATCCTCTCAGGTGTGAGGTGGTATCTCATAGTGGTTTTGATTTGCATTTCCTTGATTATAAGTGACATCTGATAAAGGACTGATAACAAAAATTTACAAGGAACTCACACAACTCAACAAAAACAAAGCCAATAACCCAGTCAAAAAATGGGCAGAAGAGCTCAAAAGGCACTTCTCCAAAGAAGAAAAGCAAATGGCCAACAGATACATGAAAAAATGCTCAACATCACGTGGTTTATCTTTGGTGGGAAACTACCCAAAACTTTATACTGGGAGCTGACCCCAGCGCTGATAGGGGTGGGCAGTCACATGGAACATGATGAGTGGATAGGGGGTCAGCCCTCGGTTGTAGGGGGAAGATACTGGGTGAAAAGAAGAGTGGATAAGAAGGAGCATCAAGAAGTAGTAATGTGTCTCATTGCACACAGATACCACATCGATTTTTAGAATAACCTTGTGACAACTGCAATGTTTTTTCCCCCCATAACTCTGGTTATCAGGACTACTCAAATAACTTATCAGCAAACCTTGAGAAGCAATGGTGTCATTTATCACTCAGAGGGAGTTGAGGTAGTTCCTAACCAGATGTCCCACTTAAGAAAATACACCTCAACTGCCACTGGAAATTGGAAAGTGGCAGGATTTGGTAGAAATAAGCAAAAAGACCTCCAATCTTAATGATATAAAGCCAACTACAAAATTATACAAATTAGGTCCCTGATACTTGTTTATAAATAGAACAAAATGATTTTTTGTCTAAGTAACATATAGGGGAAAAGGTTTAAAATTAAAATGGTAACCAATTAGAGAAACTTGGTACAAAATCAGGAATGTGTCTTCTTTAAAAGTTTGTCCCAGGATTTCAGACTCATCTGTCCCTGTTCAGTCAGAATGGCAGTTTTCACCTAATACTGAATACTTCTTTGAGTTAATCTCCATTGGGTAATGCATGGTCTTTGGGGATCAAACAGACCTGGATTTGCTTTTTCATTTAGCCTTGAAGAGGTTAAGTGACCATGGTTGAGTTTTTTTTTTTTAATGTTCCACAACTTCTTCCCTCTCTGAAATTAGTGAAAATTGTGATTTCCATGGAGTTATCCTAGATGGGGTCAGAGTGTGTTTCTGTCTACTCACCATCCACTTAGTTTAGTCTTTGCTCTCTGTTCTTGTAAAGATTTGCCCTTCTCTTCTTCTAGATCCTCACATCTCTGTATCTGATTCATCATCACAGTTGTAGTAGTTCTTTGAAAACAATTGAGTGGGCTTCCCTTCTGGCCTAGAGGTTAGGTGTCAACACTATCACCTCTACAGCCTGAGTTCTATCGCCAGCCAGGGAGCTGGCCCACATGGTGCAGCAGACCTCTCCTGTCTTACCCACTGCTCCCCTCAGCAGTGTACTTCAGTAGATCTGCCTGTTCTGCCCCCTACTCTGTTTCTGGTGAATCCTCTTACCCATGCACATCTGACCTACACTGCAGTTGTCCGCATAAATAAATGAAAAAAAAAAAAGAAAAAGAAAATGATTGGGAAATTTTCAAAAATTTTTATGTCCGGGGTAAGTTTATATTACTTTGGAATTACCCACTTCCTTTAAAGTTGGTCACATTTGCTCATAAGATCATTTACTTTTCACCCCTTGTAGAAGATAATTCTTTGATAACTTTGTTAATTTCTTCTTTAGTTATTTTTTAAAGCCAGTATATGTTTCCTACATTTCCTTCAGTCAATTTTTATAATTTATGTTTTTCTTAAAATGTCTTTTTGGTTGAGATTTAAAATACATTGACTGACAATTATGTGGAACATTTATATGCAGTTCCTCCTGGGTTATAGGTTATATAACCTCAGGTTATTCTGATTCCTAATTTTGTTTTTCTCTTTTCTTTATAAAAATTGATTCACCTCGCTTGGGTTCTTTCTGTTTTATTATTCTTCTTTTCTCCAAGGAGTAAACTCTTGGGTTTTAAATTTGTTTTTCTTTTCCTATCTCATTAATTTTCTGCCCTTATTCTTCTTATTCTCTTCTCCCAGATTCTCTAAATTATATTGTTCTATTATGAAATTCTTGAATGCACAATTCAACATCTTTCCATTCTTTCTTGTTTGATAGTAAAAGTCTTTACTGCTTCTTCCTCCCGGATGTGAGCTTTGGCACGATTCCTTGGGCATTGATATGTGTTCTCTTTGTCTTTATTTTCAAGGCATGATTTAATTGCTATTCTGATTTTTCCTTTGATTGTTGAATTATTTGTGAGTGTCTTAATATATGTTCGCTTTATCCTTACTTTCAAAGCACTATATAATTGCTATTTTGATTTCCCCATTGATTGAAGGATTAATTATATGTTACATAAGTGGTAGTTGTTTTTTTTTACACTTCATTTACACTACATTTACACTTCATTGTTAATTTCTCATCTTCTACATTTTGATATTCTTTGGGGGTTTTATTGACATTTTCTTAGGACTTACTATTGGGCAAAATTTTGTGATCATAAGGTAGAGAGTATCTGCTAGGCAGGTAGAGTAAGATCTGTATTATTCATCACCTCTGTTTTGTTCTTTGCTTAATTGTATTGCTGTTTTTCTGTTTCTCTAAGAAGTTTAGTAGTTTTGTTTCACACTTTGATATGATATTTATTGTCATGACTGTTAATTGTAGATTCTAACTTTCATGAGTAACAGTTGGTTCACTTTATCCTGTTAATTATATTTTGCTTGAATTATACTTTGATAGTATTGTTCATTTTCTTGATTTTCTTTGTGCTTCTGTCTATGATATGCCTTTGTCTGCTTTTGTTCTTCTTAAAAGTTATCTGGATAACATTGCTTAGATGTACTCTAGGAGACAGCAGATGCTGTGAACCTTTTTTGAGAAAAAATTATTTTGAGTAGATAAGTTAAGCAGTTTATATTAGCATTGTTGTGATGATTTTCCTGTCTTCTATCATCGTATTATTTTTTTTCTCTTTTGGATGTGATTTTATTAGCCCATTGCTTTTTATCTTTTTATAACACAGATTTTCTTTTTCACTAAATCAGACAGTATATATTTTACTTTTATTCTGTAACACACACACACACACACACACACACACACAAAAAAACCACCAAAGGATTCTATTTAAATGTTTATTTCTCTGATCACCAGTGTTAGGTTTGAGGTAATATTAATGTCTTCCTGCATAAGGAAATTAGTATTCTTTTTTCCCTTTCATTCCATCTCCTGTTTCTGCCCTTATGTTATTGGTATAATATGGTATTTTATTGCCATCTTCTTATTTTTAATTAATTTTAACATGTATTACAACTTTAAGAAATTCACATTATATAGTGATTTTTATAACAATTATTTAATCAAGTACATGTTTTACTAGTTTAGTGCTTACTGCCAGTACTTTCATACCAAAGATTCACCATTCTTTTCTATTTTTTAAATGTAGCCCTTTGCTCAATGATTTATATCTTTTTACTGAGGAGACATGAGAATATCTTTTTGTTTTCTTCACAAATGAATGTATGTTTGATTGAAGATAAAATTCTTAGGCTGTATATTTTTATGTTTTTTTTTCAAGATTTATTTTTTTATGCATACAAGAGCTGGGGTGTAGGCAAGGGGTTTGGGGTGGTGAGAAGATTCACCAGAGACAGAGTGAATCAACTAACATACATTGCTGAGGGGAGCTGCAGGCAGGACAGGAGAGGTCTGCTGCGCCATGTGGGAAGCTCTCTGACCAAGGTTCGAACTCTTGCTGCAGTGGCTGCAGATAGCTTCATAGCTGAGACTTAACCCCTTGTGCCACCAGGGAGGCCCTAGGCTGAATGTTTTGTTCTTGGAATTCTGGAGGCATTTATGGCTGGCTTTGGGAATTTAAAATTTTGAAAGAGGAATTTGAAGAAGGTGTGATTTTGAAAAAATCCTATGTAGGTAATCTAACTTTTGAGCATGGGTATCACAGGAGCTTGTGTGAAATTTAAGACTTAAATCATTTATTCATGCACATGGTAAATATTTATTGACTGAATGTGTTTGACATTGTGCTGCCCAATTTTACCTCTACTTTGTACAATTTTTTTTTTCAAAAATATGCTCCTTTGTTTCCTAAGCACGATCTCCTTCTTTTTTTGTAGCATCATGTCATAGTTTTTTTTTTTTTCTTTTGATTATTTATCCTTGGAAGATAAAAGTTTTATCTAGGTCTGATAGTTCCCTCATAATAAAATGGATGGCATTCCCTTTGATCTTCCTTTATTTTGGATAATATTAGTATGCTTATCTCAGATTTCATCTTGAAGGATTTATTGCCTGCTGGATGATCCAACATTCTTTGGGGAGCAGCCATGAGAAAGCCCACTGCTCTGAGCTTCATTTCTGACCCCTTGGGCAACTTGAGCAGTGAAGCTGTTGCTTGGGGGCCAGCTCAGTCTTTCCTGACTTTATGATGCTGCTGCCTGCAGGACAGGACAAAGCCAAGTCCTTCCTTCTGTAAACCCAATCTCTCTGTCAGGTGGTCTCTAGACCTCCCCCTTGGAAGTCCTTCCCATTACCGGTCTCAAGTCTACTCAGGAAAGACTGGTGTTACTGGTAGTCGTACTTTTTACCCTGGCTGCCTATCAGAATGCCTGGTGAATTAAAAAAAAAAAATAGAGCTGTCTGGTGTTACTTCAGATCTGCTGTGCCTGCGTGATTCTGATGGGCAGGTTGGATTTGGAACCACAGGGTTAAATGGTTCTATATGGAACATTCATCATTTTTTGTCCAGTGATATGAACTTGCTTCCGGCTTCTGCACCTCTGGACACCCAGGCCTCCTCCTGTTGCTTCCTCTGAGACTTAGACTCTGAGGCATTTCACAGTGTAGAATAATTCTCAGTGTCTTCCTTTTGCCTGGTCTCTTCCACAACATACTGAGCAGAAATGTCTTCAAGTTTCTGCAGCCGACCCTTCTCCAACCCAGATGCAAATTTTGACCCATTTTTACTATTCTCAGTCTCTTCTGTCAGGATTGAGGGTGGTAAGTGGGAGCTAGATGCTTTTATTCATGTTGCCATATTCCCCTGAATTAGACTATAACTGCAGTAAGTGGGAAAATCACTATTGAGATGGAACCAATGCAGACAGAACTTCTGCTCTATGTTCTGTTTGTGTACAGATGTATATTCTATGTGCTATTTCTTATACACATATATTTGGTGCTCCTAAAAATAATATGCTTATATATGGCAGGTTTTTTTGTTTCCATTGTCCTTATGAAATTTTAAAAATAAAAAGTGTAAAGATAAAGGGTATAGGTCTTCAAATTCTCTCTCATAACTGTATTTTTCCATTTATAGCCAAGAATATTTTCTTCCAGCTAACTGCCTTGCACTGCTGTATCAGTGATATTTCAGAAAATTAAAGTTCGAGTATCACACAACCATGTTCACATACACGTTGGCAGTGGCTGCTTTTGTGCCATGTTGGCAGAATTGAGCTCTTGCCACAGAGACCACACAAACCCTCAAAGTCCAAAATATTATCTGGCTTTTTACTGAGAAAGTCAGCAGTACCCTGCTCTGATCCATAACTATCAATTCATAACTTCTGATTTTCAGGAAAGTAATTTATTGTTAACATTATTATTTCTTTGGTAGCTGAGATTCTGGGAGAAATACACATAAGAGATAGGTATAAAAAGCTTCTCTCTAATGGATATTTAAACTTTTTCTTAGTGGTAGAAATTATACAGTCTTATTATGAAATTTTGTTTTTTAAAAAAATAACTTGTGGTACTCCTGGACTCTCTGGGAGTTCTTTTTTCATTAGCAACAAACCTCATTTTTGGCAAAAATACAAAAGGAAGACATTCAGAAAATGGAACATTGAAGAAATAGACTATAGGAGATATGAAATAACTGTTCTATACAGTGGTTGAAATAAGTTTGTTCTCTGATTATTTCACTGCCTTGCTACTCGTCTGAGTAGCTCTCGAAGTATCTACTGTCGTGAGAACAGGCATCCTCTTCTCGATCATCTACTTTCTAGCTCACTTCTAGGTTTGAGAGTCCTTGTTCTTAGCCTTTGACTTTTTTCTTCACCTTTTCCTAATTCTCAGGATTTCTGGATACTGATAAACTTACCTTCAGGATATTTTAGCTATGGACTCTCCAAATGATAGGATTAACATTCTAAAAATATCACAGCTTTATTAGTTTACAGTGACTTTAAAATACAAATTATTTCATTTGATTCTCTCAACAGTCTGTGATGCAAGGAAAGCAAACTGGATTACTTGGTTTCACAAATGAGGAGGCTGAGCTTCAGAGGGGTTAAGTGACTTAGCTGAGGTCATGTGACTCAGAAGCTCCGGAGCCAGGACATAGAGCAGATGCAGCGGCCTTGCACTTAAATACCCTCCTGACTTCTCTTAAGATGTCAGAGTTTTGGTTGTCCTATATGATTTGTCAAGGTGATGCAACCGTTCTTTATTTTCTGTCTTTTTTAATTTAATTTTTTAAATCCTTTAAAAAAATTTTATTTTTTTAATTTATGTCTTTTACATTGTGTATTCCCCTTGGGTAGCCCACCACCGATTCACCCGTGACCCATCACCATAGTCCCTTGTGCTCTTTTCTATCCCATTTTGAGCCCTTATCCTCCCCCTCCCATGCTGAGTCTCTCTCTCTTATTTGGCTCCCCTGTTATAAGTGAAACCATTTGATATTTTTCTTTTTCTTTCTGGTTTATTTTGCTGAGCATGATCCCTTCTAGTTCCATCCATGCCACTGTGAATTGCATGTGTTTATCTTTTTCGACTGCTGAATAGTATTCCATTGTGTATATGTACCACATCTCTGTATATTCTCTCTTATCTTTGAGAAGATCTCTCAGACGATGGTGACATTTTCAGTGTTTCACTGTTTAATGAAGCTTATTTGAAATTGAACAGGCATTCTAAGAAAATTGGATGAGGGCAAATACATCAAGTAAGAGGACCTTTTATGCGATCCATTAAAGAAGTGTGTCTCTTAGAGATTTGGGTGCTCTCCAAGTGAGGACCCAAAGTGTTTAAAAAGTACAAATGGAACAAACTTCTTGGCAGTTTGATTTTTGTTTCTAGACATGGATGTGAGATGTGAGGTGGCTGTAAGTGATGGACGAAGTGGAAAGAAAACACTCCATTTAGTAACTTGCTATCATTTTCCCTGTCTGATATTTCACATGTATATTTTATTTTAGTGCATTTAATAATCACTTAGTTTTCCGTCTAATTCAGACTAGGATATGGGTTTTTAAGAAATTTATTGTATGGCTACTGGTCTTCATGCCTGAAGTCTGGCTTAATTCAGGGGTAGGATTAGGTTATTTTAGATTACTTGGGGGAATGATGAGACTCTAGGACTTTCAAGTAGTCTTACCCTAAATATTGCTTCTTTCAACTCGGATTTGATACAGATTTGTTGTCACTGAGCTTTAAGATTATTCTTTCTCATCAGTAGCCAGTGAACAGTCATTCTGTGTTGCCAGCTGAATGACAGGAACTTGTGCTGGAATTAGAGGTTGCCATCTCTGCTAGAAGGTTAACTAGAGGGAACTGAGCTAAGAGAAGTGTCTGAATCTGCTCTGCATGGATGAATGGGTGATTTAAATCTCCCACCACCATTCCTCTTTATATAATATAGTCACATACATTTAGTCTAAAATAGTTCATAGTCGTTTGTCTTAAGAACATTTTAACAAAATAACAATAAAGTTCCCTACCTGAAAAATGTATCTCCTGAGTCACTATTAAAAGAAACTGGAAAATGTGTATCAATGATAAGTAAAGGATAATAAAATAATACCATTATGTATAGAGCAGCTATAAAAATAGTAACTTTGCTTTCAAAGTTGTTGACTAGTAGCCATTTTTTTTTTCTGACAATACTTACCTTGCAAAGGCAACTGTCTATCTAGGCTGCTCCTAATTAGAGGTTTTAAAACCTTATCATTTATGAATAAGAGAATGCTTGTTTTTTTGTTCTCTTTAGCATGCATTTAGATATTTCTAAAATAGTGTTGCTAAATTAAAAAAAAGTCAAAAAGAGAGGGGAACAGATCACTGTTGTCTCTGCCCTTGGTAAAAAGCCAGAACTGTTAAGGTAGTTTATGAATATGGCGGGTTTTCTAACATCATGCATAATCTGAGATATATGTTGACCTTATAAAACTACCCCCCATAACTCATTTCTATTCATAGAATCAAAGTCCAAACAAAAGATAATAAAAACAACAAGTAATTTAACATTGTTTCTGTTATTTTCCAATGAAATGATAAATATTATAATAGTATTCTGGTGGAAGAGTTATATCTGAAATATGCCTGCTTCTCTTTATAACCATTAATGTGGGAAACTCATTTGCAGTTGGTCAAGCCAGAAACTGGTGTATATTTTGCCTAGAATATCCAAGCACCTGCCAAAAATGTGGAGAGTAAATGGTGTTCATTTTTTAAAAAAGATTTATTTATTTATGCATACAAGAGCTAGGGTGTAGGCCAGAGGTGTGGGGGAGGGTGAGCGGATTCACCAAGAGAGTGGGAAGCAGAACAGGCAGATCTACTAAAATACACTGCTGAGGGGAGCAGTGGGAGAGACAGGAGAGGTCTGCTGCACCATGTGAGAAGCTCCCTGGCCAGGGATTGAACTCGTGCTTCAGTGGCTGCAGAGAGCTTCGTAGTGCTGACACTTAACCCCTTGAGCCACCAGGGAGGCCCAGTGGTGTTCATTTTTAAAAGACATTGATGTTGTTGATCTAGGAATCTGGGACCATACCCATGGGGTAAAGTCGAATACGTTAATTAGAACTGGTGCTCTCCACTAAATAGGTCCTAAGTGATGGTGGAAGTTCCCCTCATTCTTTTCAGGACCACTATATTCTGATCATGTGTACAAAGAGCCTCCAAGATTTCATCTCTTAGGCTGAAATCAGAGAAAAGATGAATTACTTCTTTATCTAAAATATCCATTAATACCATGCTAAGGAAAAGTAGCTCTAAGATATTCTTACTTCATTTCCTTATAACTTAAATTTGATATAATTTAAAATTTCTCTCCCTTTTCCCTCTCCTCCTTTTCCTCTCTGAAATAAATGTGCTTAGTCATGATACTTTACCTCTTACATTGTATTGGATTCCATTTACTCATTTTCTTTAGCCTTTCTTTTAGTTTTAATTTTGTTTTTTTTTTTTAGTATTTCGTAAGTGATACCGGTCTATAGTTTTCTCTCCTTTTGTATACTGTCTTTATTGGGTTTAGGTGTTCATATTTTCCTTCCTTCATAAAAAATTTGAAAGTTTTCCTCAGTATTATGACCCTCATTATTTGAAATGTATCTATAATAAGTTTCACCTGGATGAAACTCATCTTCTAAGTAGATTCCTTAACAGTGCAGTATTCCCTGAGTTCCTGCAAATTTAAAGTTGTTTTTCTATGGCTTTGATACTGAAAAGATAGCCTGGCTGGATATAAAAATCTTAGAAATTTATTTTATTGTCTTTTAATGTAGCTCTTGAGAGGGCTGATGCAGCCTCATTCTTTTGCCTTTGAATATTATATATGTCTGTAGGTGAAGAGCCTGAGGATTTTTTCTTTATCTTTAAAGTCTAATAGTTTTACTTGTGTAAGTCTTAGGGTTGATTGTTCTGGGTGAGCCTTTCAGGTGTCTTGGAGACCCTATCAGTATTTAGAATAGGGTCTTCTTATTTTTGTAAAGTTATTTTGTAATACTTTGGTGCATTAATTCTGTGTTGATGTTTTTCTTCTTTAGAAACTTAATTATAGATATATTGAATCTTTGCCTGTACTTTATCTTTGATCCTTTCTACTTTTTAAAAATCTAATCTTATTTTTTTTCTGGTTGTTTTCCTGTATTTTTAAAGGCCCTTTATTAAATTTTCATTTTGATCCATCCTTGTTTGGTTATAAAATTGAACTCCATTTCTGATATGAATTTGTCTTTTCCTTTTATTTCTTTCCTGAATTCAGTCATTTTTGTTTTATTTTCTCCCTGCTTTTTGTCCATTTCTGTTCTTAGTTTTTTAATTTCTGAATCAAGATGTTTTTTTCACATCTGTGATGTTTCTTTGAGAACATCTATTTCAGTTTGTGTTACAGTTTCTTTCCCAGTTTGTGGTTTTTTTTAATGTAGAGTCTTCATGAGCTGAAATATTTTTATTATAATTTTCTTATTTTTTAACAATTTTCTTTTTTAAAATGAAAGTTGCTTCTATTGATTCCATAGACAGAATTGGTAGTTTAAGCCTGATTTCTAAGTTAAGAGTGCCCCCTTTTGTCATCAAACGAAGTGCAGTTTCTTTAAAGAATGTTTTCTAGTAAGGGTGGGATGAATTCGTCTTCTAGTTTGGGGTTCTTTTTTTGCTGTGAAGGACCTTGTATATCCCCCCTTATTTCTTTTTTCCATTACTACTTGATTTCCAGAGGCTTCTTTTACCTATCCTTTTATGAACCTCTTTCCCAGAAGCAATAGCTTTCTCATGCCCCTATCTGAAGTCTTGTAGACTTTTCGTCCTTTGCTGTAGTTGGTGCTCTGATACCAGGTCTTTTTTTTCAGCATTTCAGAACTTAGGGACTGAATTTATTTTACTCTTAGGCCCCTTGTTTCCCTTTTCTCATTCACAAGGCTCAGAGAGCCCTCTCACTCTCTATAAGGACTTGCAGGAGAATGAGAGAGAACTTTGGTGGAATTTGATATTTGTTTTTCTTTAAAAAGTAATTTAATGTTTTTGATGTTTCTTTGTTCTTGTTCTGATGACAACATTAGTTTTTTGTTGTTTTATTTGCTCTTCTTGTTCTGAAGACTGTTTCGGAGAACATATGGAGACAGTTGAATGTAAGAGATCATCATTACCCTTTAGCTAACTGGAACTCTAAACTGTAATAAATTCTGAAATACTAACTTTTCCACCTCCATTATCTTTGCCATTTCTTTCACCTGGAATTCCTTCTCTTTTGTCTTCCATTTTTATTGTTTCTCCTTCCATGATCAGCAAAAAGTAAGTTGTTGTTGTTGTTTTTTCTGATGTCTCATACTCTATTTCGGAGGAAGGATGGGTAATAGTTTGGGATAGGAGTTAGGCTATAAATTCAAATCTCAGATCTGCTACTTATTGTTGCTGTGTCTTTTGGCAAATTACATAACCTCTTTGTGCCTAAGCTGCCTTAGCTATGAAATTGGGAGTAACACAGGTTTCGTGTGAGGACTAAATTGATTAAGGTATATAGAAAACCAACAAAATACCTTACACACTACAGTCAGAAACCATGTTTTATTTAGAGTGACTGTATTCCCCTGGGCTAACATGTTATCAGTTACTTAGTTTTCTCCTTATTTGCTAACTGCTTACATTTAAACAATCAGGAATGCTGTGCCAACCATTGTCCTGGAGTACAAAGATGGAGTACAGAATTAAACCAGACATAGTCTCTCTTCTCAAGGAGCAGTCATTTCAGTGAGGCGATAGACAAGGCTCAACAATAATGCAGTGCTTAAAATAAAATTGAGGTATTTTTCAGAGTACTGTGGGAGCACTGAGAACGTAATGATTAATTTTTCCCAGAGTAGCTGAGCCACATAGGTGGAACAGGAACAAAGGTTCAAAGAATTTGATGAACTAAGAGCCAGATATCTTCTTCTCTGAGACATTCTTGCAGATCTGGTTTTTTTACTTCAGGATTCTAGGTTAGACTGGTCTGATGGGTAGGGAAAAAAGAAGATAAGACAGATTGATCACTAAACATGAACCACAGAAGAATATTTGTATGAGAAACAAGACATGTACTTTCTATAGCAAAGAATCATAGAGCAGGGTAGGAGGGGACTTAGTATAAGCTGTTCTCTATTTGAGGATCCTTTTCTCCCCAGTGAACTCATCATAGGTTTATCCTGTTTGGAATTCAAATTGTAAGCCCCTTGAATGGAAGAAAGGGAATCTAGAATGAGAGTGGCTCTCTGATTGAGACAGAACTGAATTTAACCAGTGAGCTTTCCCTATGAACAGAAGTTGCAGACCTTCCATACTGTTGTGTTGTGTGTGTTTGTGTATGTATGTATGTGTTTGTATGTTTGTATATACTTTTCTTTTAAAATGGAATCATTATACATACACACTATTCTTCATCTTGTTTTCTTATTTTGTTTTTGGTTTTATAATGATCTGTGAACATTTTTACATGCAATCTTATTCTTTTTGAGGGGAACATAATATTCCGCTCTGTGAAGATAAAGTAATTTGTAACTTATTCACTATGGAAGGATATTTAGGGTATTTTTTTCCCTTTGAGTTTTTGTTATTACAGAGAATGTTATGGTTAATGTACTTGTGTATATTTTATTGATTCTCACATTCACCCCCCCACATTGTAATATTTTTTAATCTTATAGTTGTTATAATCAGGTGACTGCCATGAACATAATTGTCATTGTCCGTATATACATTAGGTTGGTCACAGCTACTTGTAGTGTTGCCGCTTCTATTTAATTGTGAAGAGTGGTTGTACAGCTTGCATTTTGGGTTTAATTGCCTATGAAAACTTTAAAAAAAGTTTACTCTATGATTTGATATTGAAACAAAAAGTTATTGTATATGTAGAAAACCATGGAAACAGAACAAGTATAACAACAAATGTCAGTGTCAGAATGGTTGTCAGGGGGTTGCAAGAATCTAGGAGAAAACAGAGCATGCTATACAAGCATACTTGTATGGCCCATTGAATGATATTATATGAAAAATAAAGATGGTATGTGTACCTGTTTCTCAAAACCTTCACTGACACTGGATATAATGATTTTATAATGTGTGAGAGCCTAACACATGAACAGTATATATATATCTTAATACATATATATTAATTTGTACCCCTTGATTATTTATGGCCCATTACATTTCTCCCATAAATCACATTTTCTATTTCTTGCTCCTTTTTGTATGTTGTTAACAGTATTTCCCCTCATTTTAAGTGCTCTTTAATTATTAGTAATACACTTTCTCAAATTTGTTACATTTGTTTTTCAGTTTGTTGTTTGTCTTTCAAATTTGTTTGTTACATCTTTTGCCATAAAGAAAATTTAAGATTTCATTTAGTCAAGTTAAAAAAAATTTTATAGTTTTCTTATTATTTCTTACTTACCCAAGATTATAGAACTGTGTTTTGTACCCTTTTCTACCGTATTTTTTAACTAAAACTTGAGCTAGAATCACTTTTGCCTGTTATGTCAAGGTAGGAACCTAATGTTACTTTTTATGGATAGCTATTTCTCAGCCCAGTTTGTTTCCCACCAGTTTGAAATCATTCTTCTATAAATTCCCATGCTTAGCTCAATTTCTGGATTCTACTCTGTTCCATTGTTCTAGTTGTTTATTCCTTTGCTAGTAATAGGCTGTTTAATTACTCAAGCACTCTTAGTGGGGGTGTTATTGTCCTTAGCAGAGCAACATTACCCACAAGGGGGCAAAAATTAGTTTTTCAGGGAGGTGAAAACCATTTTTTCTTTTTATGTATGAGGCATAGATAAACATATAGTACAAAAAAGATATCTAGCATATCTATGGTAACAGTTTTATAGAAGGTGAGAAATTAGGGGAAAACATTTTTTTAAAGCCCCTTGTAGTCCTGTAATGAAAAAGGTTGGAGAAACACTGTTCTAGCATTTTTTTTTAAGATTGATTTATTTATGCATACAAGAGCTGGGGTATAGTCCAGAGGTGTGAAGGGGTGAGAGGATTCACCAGAGACAGAGTGGGGAGTAGAACAGGTGGATTGACTGAAGCACACTGCTGAGGGGAGCAGTGGGCGAGACAGGAGAGGTCTTCTGCGCCATGTGGGTCAGCTCCCTGGCCAGAGACTGAACTTCTGCTGCAGTGGCTGCCTGTAGCTTTGTAGTGCTGAGACTTAACCCCTTGCACCACCAGGGAGGCCCCCTGTTCTAGATTTATTACAATTACTGATAACTAATTTTGTTTTCTTTTAATATTTTCCTTTCAAATTTCTTTTTCTTGCTATTCTTAGTAATCTTCCCAAAGAAATTTGGCAGTAATTACTTTCTGTGCATTGAGTGTGCTGAACTGATTCCTCCAGCTGTAACCTTGACCTTGGAGTTCCTCTGTCTGACCCCTGTTCCTCTGCTCTTGGTGCCGCCTCACTCACTCACATCCTAGGGCTCTGCTCACATATCACTTCTTCTTTTTTTTTTTTTAAAGGTATTGGATTCTTTTTTTTTTTTTTTTTTTATACATACAAGCTGGGGTACAGGCCAGAGGCGTGGGGCGGCGAGAGGGCTCACCAGAGACAGAGCGGGTAGCAGAACAGGCAGATCAGAAATACACTGCTGAGCGGAGCAGCGGGCGAGGCAGGAGAGGTCTGCCGCACCATGTGGGATTCTCCCTGGCTGGCGTCGAACCCGCATTGCTGCTGCCGACAGCTCCACAGCGCAGCGCCTAACCGCTGCGCCACCGGGGAGGCCCTCACATATCACTTCTATGGCCTGCCCTGACCATCCTTTCTATCCTCATAGGATGTTTTTTTTTTTAAATATGTTTTATTTTTAATTTATAGCTTTTACATCATTGTTCATTTTTGTACAATGTATGCTTATAGGCTTTCTTCTTTTAGGTGGAGTCCCTGTAAAATTCCTACCACCAGTTCCCATGTGAACCGTCACCATAGTCCCTTGTGCTCTTCTCTCCCCTGTTTTGAGCCCTTTTCCTCCCCATTCCTTGCAGAATGTCTCCGATTTATGGTTGCCTGCTGATTTTGTTGTTGTTGTTGTTATTATATTGTTGCTTTTTTTCCTGATCCCTTAATTTGGTTCCCCTATATTCTTCCTATAAGTGAAACCATCCGATATTTTTCTTTTTTCTTCTGGCTTATTTCACTGAGCATAATCCCTCCTAGTTCCATCCATGTTGCTGCAAATGGCGTGAGTTAATCTTTTTTGATGAATTCCATTGTGTATATATATATATGTACCACATCTTCTTGATCCAGTCATCTATTCTTGGGCATTTGGGTTGTTTCCTTATCTTACCTATTGCAAGATGTTTTACAGCAACGGAAGATCATATATTTTGTTTCATTGTTAACTTGTTTATTTTCTGCCTCTCTCACTAGGATGAATTTTCATAGGTGCAGGGACTTTGTTGTCTTACCACTTTATCCCTCATGCCTAAAGTTTGTCTGGCACATGGTAAGGACTTTGTAAAGATTCCTTGAATGAATGTGTGAATTTATCAATTTGCAGGAAGGTCTGTTTGAACTGTCATTTGAAATGTATTCCTTTATAGATTAATTGGTAGAGAATTGATACCCTTTGAATTTTGAGTTTTTCTATTCAAGGGTGTGGCATTCTTTTTTTATTGTCTTCTGTTATGTCCTTCAGAAAAAAACTTCATTTGAATCTTGAACATTTCTGGTTAGATTTACTTCTAGATATTTGAAGTTTGTTGTTGGTTTCTTCTCTTGTGAATAGGAATATTTTAATTTTTCTATTGTATTTTGTGACTTGTTTGATTTTTCTGTTGATGGAATGATAAATTACTGCAAACTTAGTGGTTTAAATGTGAACTTACTGTCAGAAGTATAAATCAGTTTCAGTGGGTTAAAACCAAAGTGTCAGCAGGCTGTATGCATTTTGGGGGCCCTCAGGATGAATCCAGCCCCTTGTTCTGCCTACATTGGCTCATGGTCCCATCCTCTCTCTTTCAAGTTCATCCGTTTAACGTCTTTCATTCTTGTATCTTCTCTCACCCTGATCTTCTTGTCTCCCTAGTGTAAGGACTTTGCTATTAAATTGGGAACATCTGGATAATCCAGGGTAATTTCCCTATCTTTATCACACTGCAAAGTCCTTCTTTCATGAAAGGCACCATAGTCAAAGTCTCCAGGCACTAGGATGTAGACATTTGGGGGGGACTTGCCAGCCTGTCATACTTTTGCAGCTGTTTAGAAAGATGTTAGTTTTGGTTCATTTACTTGGCTGCTCATTGTAAAACTCTAGTTACTTGAATTTTTTATTGTTTTAAAATAATTTCATATTTGTTTTTCAGTTGATTCATGCAGATTTACTGGCATTTGTTTCATTTGTGCCCTCTCTGGTATAATTGCCTCTCCTTTTTTTCTTGCTTCTTTCTGCATTGTTCAGAATCTCCTAAGGCTAAGTAATAGCTATGAAACCATGCATCCTTGTATTGTTCTTAACTTTACTAGAAATTTCTGCATTGTTTTACTGTTCTGTATGATGGCTTCTAATAAACACTTTTAAATCCAGGTGTTTTTGTCAAATTAAGTCCTAGAGTACCTAAGATTTTTAAGTCAGGAAATATATGTTAAGTGTGTTAACTATTATGATCATAAAAGGAACCATGTAGTTTTTCTCTTAACCTACTCATAGTTTTTCCAATAATGATCATCTCTGCATTCCTGGAATAAATCTCCCTTGGCCATATTTTTGAACACACTGCTGATTACTACTTGCTAATATTTTATTTGGGATTTCTGTGTTTATATTAATAACTGAGTTTGGCTTCATGTGTTTAGTGATTGGTTGTGCCATCATTGTCCAGCTTGTGCATTGTGGCTTATCTATTCATATTGGATGAAATGGAAAACTTTCCACCTTTCCGTCTATGGTCTGGAACTATATAAATGGAATTACTTGGTTTCTGAAAACTTCATAAATGTGGGGTTCTTTAGATCCTTTAATACTAATCTCTGTAATCACCTTATATACCCAGTAGTGAAGTTGTGTTACCCTGAATCACCTGTGCTTTCTTACCTGCTCTGTCTTGCAACATTTAAAGTATAGCTTGTGACCTGTGGAACAGGTTTCTCTGTGCAAAGCTGCCCAGTCCATAGAGAGGGGCCACGTCTACCAGTTTGGTTTCATTCAAAGGAACCTGTCAGGCCAGGGCTCACGCAATGAAGGCTTGACTTCCATGAGACTGTCTTTCTTCAGTTGCTTTGGGAGTTGTCTTTATCATTTATTCATAATCAGTGTTCCTCTGAAACTTCTTGGCAAGTTTGTTGTATTTCCAGTTTAGGCATAGGAGCCAGGGTTGAAGGACGTAACCTCCGATAGAGTTCTGAATAAGTGGTTTTGAATAAGGAGTCCTTATTTTAATGAGGTTGGAGGAGGAGCCCTGATACTAAACTACCAGATCTGAACTGTCTTCTGGATTGATTGCCATGAAGTTAAGCAGAGGCCATAGATGCTTCTTTGATCATAAGAGATGAGGAAACCCAAACCAAGAGGGATCCCTCCCGCTTCTCATCATGGAAGGCTGAGCTGTTTGAGATAGCCCTTTTCAGTTCCTCAAGGAGCAATTACCAACCCTCTGCTCTCAGCTCAGCTTTTCACACACTTACTTGTATAAATGAGGCTGTCCAAGGCCAGCACAGTGAGTTGCAGCTTTTTTTTTCTGTTCAAGCTGGGATACAGGCCAGAGGTGGGGGGCCGCGAGAGGGTTCACCAGAGCCAGAGCGGGGAGCAGAACAGGTAGATCAGAAGTACACTGCTGAGGGGAGCCGCGGGCGAGGCAGGAGAGGTCTGCCACACCATGTGGGACTCTCCCCGGCCGGGGGTCGAACCCACATTGTGCACTGCCGACAGGTCCACAGCGCAGCGCTCAACTGCTGCGCCACCAGGGAGGCCCGAGTTGCAGCTTTTAACTGATTAAACCAAAGAAATTTTCAGTAAGTAGATTTAAATATTTCTTTAGAGGAATACTCTGACTGGGTATTGTGTGACCTTAAACTTTTCATCAGGACTGAGTTTACATCAGTATAAAAGTGGAGTTTCTTGGACAGGTACCAGTAGCTTCTCAATGAAAATATTGCTGAAATCATCCTGTATAATTGCATATCCTTGGAAAATGGTGCAACTCAACGGTAGTATTTTTGTAGAGGCCGGAAGTTCATTTCTCATTCTTTTTCTCCTGCAGTAAAACAGACCATTGGTAACATTTCAATATTTAATGAAACCTGCTTGAAATGGAGAAGTGCGAAGAGAGCTGATACACAGGAGATGTACTTAGTAAGTCACTAAAAGTTATTCTATTTATGGGTGTCTCATGTGGGAGGTTTAAAAAATATCAGCAAACCTTGAAGTCTACTTACAAAGCTGCCATTGTCAGTGGAAGATTTGTAGTGACGGTGCAATAGGAAAATGCGCACCTTAGCTGCATATTTGAAGGAAGTCCTTGGGGGTTGATGGGAAAGCTACGGGAGTTTCTGTGGACCTGCCTGGTGCAGAGTGGATATTCAGGGGTTGCCTGTGCATGTTTCTCTGACCAGGCACTGAATGCGTTCTCTGCAGAGTCTTTGGAACTAAATGTGACTGTTGAGTAAGACAGGGAAAGACCATGGGATGAGCTGCTACTGGAAGAGATTAAATAAGACGAAAAATATGTGCACTGGCCCAGCTGCTGGGATGTTACAGCAAAGTGCAGGGTGTGTCAGGAGTGGGCAGGCGGAGGGGAAAAACCCTTCCTAGGTTTTACCAGACCAGGTTGGCGGAATATCTTAGTTCACATCCTGCTTCGGAAGAGGCTTTGACTTGCAATTTTCTTTCTAGGAGAATTCTTTGGCCCTGGTCTTGCAGTTTTGCCAACAGACTTTGGTGTTGGGCACGTGGCTGGTACATGTCAGAACAAAAATGCAAAAGTTGCTAGCATGAGAGCTTTGGCCTTTTGTACATTTTTATTTAGGAATGTATTTCTTATACTGACATTGTAACCGTAATATTTATGGCATTACCACTCTAAATTTGTGCCCTATTTATTTCCCTTTTTAAAGAAACTTTCTAGTCGAGAGCAAGAGAGCTCGTTAGAAAGGACAAGCCAAGTATTCAGACATTCAGAGCCTTTCAGGCTAGCAGTTTACCTTGCCACGTTTCAGTTCCACATTCAGGGCCAGAGGTGGTACCAGAAGGAATTTGCCCAGGAAATGATCTTTAACGTCACTACCAGCAGCCACACTCCCCAAATGTGCCTCGGCCTGCGTCCAGGAACCAACTACAGTGTCAGCATCCAGGCTTTGTCCTCTGAATTCCCCGTGGTCATCCCCCTGACAACCCAGATAACAGGTAACTCGTGAGTAGAAGCACATGGGTGAGCGAAATCACAGCAGAGCAGTCACTAGACCCAGGTCAGGGGACCACGACAGCTTCCTGTCATTATGTCCTGACCTTTAAGGGAAAGGAGGGTGTGGGGTGGGAGATGGGTAACTGCTAAGCTTCTGCAGCTGTGACCGTCATGTTTTCTTTCTTCAAAAGATCCCCGAAACAAACAGTAACATTGCTTCAGTTGGGTGGTTTCTTCATGAGCGTTGATTCAGTTCCTCCTGGGTATTTGAAATAGTTCAACATTTCATACTAAAAAAGAGTGTTTTTCTATTCCTCTTTCTCAGTCACGCCTTTAATTGTGATTCTGTTGCAAGCGTCTTAAGAGTTGGTTACTCTCAGGGGAAGGTGATTGTCATTCCCACTCCACTCCCCGAGCAAATTAATTTTCCACTGACTTTCTCATCTCCAAATCTGTGATTCCCCTTTTCAGCTCTCTGAGCTAGCACTCAGCATAGTAGCTTCTTGCGTCTTACTTTACTAAGAAATTAGAAGTACGTAGAGTGAGGGCCTGGCACCCCCAGATCTCCCACTGCTACCTGTGCTCCCATCCCCACCACTATCAGGTGCAGTGAATTTCGTCCCTTCTTGCCTCATCGTCACGTTTCCTCCTCATGTTTCCCCTATACAGAAAGGGCCGCAACACTATGTAAGCGTGTTCAGTGTCTCCTTTTGAAACAAAAGCAAAGAAAAATAAAAACACGTCCTTGATCCTATATCCCCGCCCGCTACTTTGTCTTCTGCCAGTCCCCCTTTACGGTAAACTCCTTGAAAGAAGAGCCTGTTGTGTGGACTCCCTATTTCCTTACCTCCTATTCTCCCTTGCACTGGCTCCACCTGGAGCCCTGCTTGGCTGAAAGTGTCTCGACCTCGCCAAAGCCACGGGCCAATTTCGTTCTTTCCTGATTTCCTTTACAGCATGTGACACGCCCTCCTTCCAACGGGTCTCCTGCTTCACAGTAAGCTATAAATACTGCCCCCCCCACCCCCGTGTCTTAATCTTCACTGTAACTGACTCAGGAGTCCGAGTTCTCTTTTTAAAGGGCACGCAGGAGCATGTCACCCCAGCTCAAATCTCTCCAGCGAGTTTGCATTCACGTTAGAGTGGAATAGGACCTGAGCTCTTTACCGTGGAACATGCGTGGACCATGCGTGGAACATGCGTCTACCTCACTGATGCTGTCGCCCCGCCCTCTCCTTTCTCACTAAGCCTTAGCTGCCTCCCTGGCCGGTTTGCTGTTCTCAAACAGGTCGCACTTGCTCTTGCCTGTCAGCCTTTCCTCCCGAGGCTTCTCTTCCCGGGGCTCTTCTCGTGGCTTCTGTATCTTGTGATCATTCAGGTCCTGCTCTAAGCTGTCACCTGAGAGAATCTCTGCCCATCCTTCCAAAAATAAACCACCTTCACCCCCCCCCCACTGTGTCCACACACCCTGCTTGAATTTCTTCATAGAGCTTGCTTTTTTTAATTATATTTTAAAAATTTACTTGTTCATTTTGTTGCTACCCTAGTAAGATAGGAGCTCTTCAGAGACACTGAGCTCTACACTGAATCCCTAGTAAGGAAGGACCATGCTAGCACATGGCACAGCAAAGAGCTGTTTTGTAACGACTGGTCACACAGGTGTAGTGCCAAGCCATGGGGCTGGTTCTCTACTGGTTGGGGCAGACGGATAAAGGAGAGTCCAGGAGCCCTCAGTGGCCTCTTCAGGCTTTAATGTTCTTTCTGCACCAACTGCTGTGGGGCACGCCTGCAGGCTGGCAAGGCAGGGAGGCCGGGGGTGGGGCGGTGGGGCCCGGGAGACTGGCAGGCTTCCCAGCTGCCGGTGAATCTGCTCTTTGGGCTCTCTGGTAGTCTTTCATGGTCTCTTCCTCTTGTAGCTGCCTTGGCTGTCTTCTGTCTGAGTGGTACCATCCTTATCGCCTCAGCCTCCAGGCGCAGGTGTGCACACTTACACAAGCCCACACCACACTCCAGGTGTCCAGAACCACGCAGCCATGCCCCTCACCCTCACTCCCGAGTGCCTTCTGTAGTCAAGGCTGCAGGTGATAAAAGCCTTACCCTAGAACAGGTCAAGCCCCAAATGACTGGTGGGTGTTATTGGTAACGAGGAGATGCCTGGTTAGTTAAGAAAGGCTAAACCAAAAAGAATTCACCAAATTTGGGGCTGTAGAAGAGAAGTAATGTTCAAGTTGAGCATTCCTGCTTGTGGTGACTTACTCAAATGAATAATTATTCTGTCTCCTGCTCTTGGCCCTTGTTGTGTTTGAGTGTCTTGTATTGCAGAATCAAATTAGAATTTCATATTTTTTGAGCTGGGAGGGGGAGCCCCCTCTTGAGACACTTCTGCTTTGTTCTATAGGTTAATTGTAACCCTAGTAGGTCAAGTGCCCTGTGCCCCACCAGGGGTCACTGTTGAGCTGTTTAAATTCTTCGAGCGCTCTTTTTCAACTCTACCCCGCGATAAGGAATTTACAGAAAATTCAAGTTGTTAAGATCTTATGGAAAGATAAAGCCCCCCTCTTTTTTTTTTTAATAAAAGTGGAATGGGGGGAAGGATCTTATATGTTGATATGAAGAAGTACGCCTAGTTTCCTACATGTCTTTGTTGCCAAATCATGAACTTTTAAAAGATTCACCAGAAATGTGAAGGCAGGGATTTGGGCTTGGAAAATGAATCAGCTGATTTCCCAGAAGGAAAGTGAGTGGAATTGCCCTTCTGACTGTCTTACATTGAGCATAAGCTTACTGATGGGAACAGGATGAAGACAAGCACTTTAAATATGTTACTGATCTCAGAGGAGAGTTAAAGTTCCAGGTTGAAGGACAGAGACAAGTGTCACCGTGAGAAAGGGGTGCTGGTGAGAGGGTGGGAGGGTGGAGATGCCAAAGTTTTCTGACTGTGGCCGCTGCGCTTCCCCAGACACCCCCGGATCTGAATTCTCCCAACAGCCTGGTCTTTTGCCCTCCCTCCCGGACAGGTTCAAAACCCACCTTTCACTCTTGATGCCAACCCAGAGAGCCACTGGAGCTTTCATCGGTTATGCTGTTTTCTAGCCAAGTTGAAAGGCTTGTGGGCAATTTTTATTTTCATTGGTAGAGAGAAAAAATTGGGAGGGGAGAGCCCAGGGACTATGCCAATGGCTTATTGGGACTATGCCTGAGGGGAGAAATCAGAGTGTACGAAAATGAATGATGTGAGAAAATAAAAAATAAATGAATAAGAAAAGAAAAAGGAAAAGCTGAGAAGGAAAGTGTGGGGAGGGGGAGGCAGAGAGAGCAAAGGTATGCATCGGTGTAGGGACCAAAGGCTTGATACTCATTTGAGGCTGAACGCTTCCAGAGCCTAGAATGCTGGAGGGGAAAAGAGAAGATCTGAAAGAAGTGAAGTGGTTCCTCCCTTGAAACCTTCTCCTTCAGTAGCAAGGCTGGCAACCTATATGGGAAGTGCCCCATCTCTACTGTGTTCGTAATAAGATGTGTCCCCATCTCTACTGTATTCATAATAAGATGTGTCCCAAGCCCCACGACTGTCCCTTTAACAGAGAGGTCCAGTCACCATAGTTCTGACTCCCCTCAGGACCAGGGACTGCAGCCCTGCCTGTGACACCTCCTGTCTTACTCCTGGGGTCCTCAAGGAAGGGCCACGCAGCACCTAGTCTTTTGAGGTCTTTTGCCCTGAGTTTCGTTCCCTAGTTGGCCACTCACAAACCATCCAAGGACACCTCAATTTGTGTTCTCAGTGAGAACTCCGTTACCTCAGGCTGGTTCCAGAGCGCCACAACTATTCTTGTGGGTCCCTCTGTTACAGGGCAGGGAGAAGGGCACCCCCGAAACCACAGACCTGCCCTGTTCTAAATGGGTTCTGCCATCCGCCGCATCAAACAAAGCATTTAGGACATTTGTGGAAACCAGACTTTAATACAATTAGAAAAGACAAAGACAAAGAATATATTTTCTAAGTCAAGCACCCAATGTTAACCAACTCCTCATGGGTAAAAGTCCACCCAGACGGCCCAAAACAAGTCTCGAAAGCCTGCCACAAGTCTAGAACAGCTTTTGGCAGGGACCCACACATAAGGGTCAGAAACAGCCAGACAATTCTGGGAGGAACAGAACAAAATCCAAACCAAAATCAACACAGCCATCGTTAACTTCCCCACCAGTCTCTCACCCACATCTGTTTCAATCAGTCCAGGCCAGTGCAGCTTCTTTACAAGTCTCTCAGCTCCTCGGGCCTCTTCGGCTTTCCATCCTTCTTCTTTCTCCTTCTCTCTTCTGTCTGCGTGTTCTGTCTCCTCTGTGTGTGTGTGTGTCCTCTTTTCTCAAGCTTTTATATCCTGCTTAGTTCCACCCTACCTTGGGTGGGACAGGGAACCTGGGACACACCCTTTCTCCTGGGGACCACCCTGCTACACCTCTGGCACCCAGGGGCAGAAATTGCACCAGGGGTGATGAGGAGAGGAACTGGTCTTCCCCCCAACTGTTTCTCTCTGTCCAGACTCTTAAAGCCTTTCGTGGACCAGGTTGTTTGACATCTGGAGACCTAATGTTATTTGGGGCCAGCAGCGGGGCACACATATGCTCCCATTCCTCCGTGGCCACCTATTTCTCCCAACCCTCGAGATTTCCCAGCTGCTTTCTTGCTTCCAGTCAGATCCCAAACCCTGTGTGGGGATGGGTGTCTTTCTCCCTACTGCTTTCCCTAAAAACTTTGCATCTTAGGCTTGGGCCCCAACAAGGCATACTGATACAGCATAGAGGAAAACAGACTGGATGCATTCTTTGTATTACCTGTATTTTTTTTTTTACAAAATAGGAATGGGGAGGTCCCTTTAAACCTGAAGCTTAAAATCCGGAGATTCTGTGGGTGGTAGGAGTGGGGGAGGGGCGTGCTGCAACTTAACAGTTAAATTCAGTAGATCTTTATTGATTGGTTAAGTGCTAAGTGCTGACAGGGATTTAAAGATGAAAAGGAAGTCCTTTGTTCTCCCTGGAAGACCAGGTCTCCTAACTATTGATAGAGGAGACGGGGGTTACCTTGTCTGGTGACTTAAGGTGTAAGCCATCATTTTTTCTCTTGCTACCAACTTTGATATCTCTTGCCTGGTGTATGTTCCTATTTATTTATGTGTGTGATTTTCTTGCATCCACTTGACATTGATAGTATGAAGTTGGAACCTTAGTTTTGGAGCAGATAAAATTTTCTTTTTCTTTTTTTAGATTTATTTTGGTGGGTTTTTGAGAGAGGAATTGCAAACTTTTGCAGCACACTATCCCCATCTTATACTGATTTTAATGGTTTGCCCACTTTAACGATACTAATCTTTTGTCATCTATATTACAGCCCCTCTCCCTAGGTTATTTTACTCTTGAATTTTCTATTCCATATGCTTTTAGATATTTAGGCATTTAAGATTTTCATTTAATAAATTCAGTTGATTTTTTTATATAAAGTTTCTGCCACTGGCATGCCAAGAAAGGCTTTACCATCCTGAAATCAAATCAGTTCATATTGTCTAATATTTTCTAATGCTTGTTAATTTTGTTTTTTCACATTTAAATTCAGACACATTTGGAACTTGTCTTAGTGTATGGCATAAGACTGCATCTACATGGTAATTTTTTCTCCCAAATGATAAGGTTTTTTCTCCCATCCGCTCTCGAAAGCTGTTCATGTCACACACTATTTTCTCATTTATTTGTTTGGCTCTCTTTCTTGATGGTCTAGTTCCTGCCATTGCTTTGCATTTTCTGTGCTGAGACGTTACTGTTTCAACTTTTGTAATTTTACAATATATTTAATATTTTGCGGGACAAGTTTTCCTACATTGCTTTCCTCTCTATCCTTCAAAGCTTTCTCACCTGGTAGCCCCCAGATATTTTTTGTTCTTTGCTTCTAGTAGAGGGTGGATATTGTTGGCACCTGGGAGTGAAAATGAAGGTCTCCCTTGTGGGTCTTTCCTAGCTCACATCCACCAAGCAAAGGAACTGCGTTCTCCAGAATGTTTCTTGCCTTGGGTCTGATTTGGTTGACATCAATCATAGTGCTAAAGGAAAGGAGAGAAGATCTGCCAAAGACAGTACCCTGGGAAATACAGCTAGACATTAAGGCTACTGGGAAGTGTGGCTGAAAACCTGCCTAAAGAAGTTCAGGCTTTTACTTTAGAGAAAGTTGTCTACTTAAAATACAAGATGGGAAAGACCTTAGATCAGCAGAGCATAACATAGACTAGAAGTCACAAGGTGATTGACTCAATCAGATGATAGTGGCACATTTAGAGCTGCAAGGATGATGCCGGACTGGAAAACAAGCAGGGAATGGCCTTCTCCGGGCTGACTGAGGGCTTTTTTCTGGTGTTACTGAGGGTGATGAGAAACTGGGTGGTTTTAAAAGCTCAACCAAGGGATTAGAAGAACTAGAATTATGAATTTAGAGAAGAGCAAAGAGGAATCATTTAAAAGAGCCTTAAGGAGAGGTCTCACACAGAAAAGTATAAAGTTTATCTCCCTTTGGGCTGAAAACATGACATGTGTGATAAAAACCTTTCACTTTACTATGACAACAAAATATCATAAATGAGAGGGCACTTCACTGATACCATAGGCCACTGAAGAGAAATTCTCAAACAGGAAGGGGCGCCTTTCCCTGGGGGAACATGGGAGAGGCTTTTCAAACTGCATCCTCTCCCAGTCGCTGCTTCAGGAACCCTGCAGGCCCTGATACCTGACCCAGTTGCCAAAACCAAGACCCAGATTCCTCCTTCTTCCTCACCTTCCAGCTAGATCCAGCCGCCCATGAGGCCACCAGAGCTGTCTTTATCCCCAGTTGGGCAGCTCTGACATCTTCCCGACTGGCCTGAGAAGATGGACATTGCCCTCTGTGTTTTCCTGTACTCACATTTATACCCCGAAAGGTGGAAGGCCCTCAGGTTTCCCAAAGTTAAGTGGTGACTCTCATTGATCAACCCTGTGGTTGGGGAGTGGTGGTCCCCGACTTCAGGGCTTCAGTTAGGAGGAAATTGGAGCACTGTGAAGAAGTATGGATGTGAGCATGTAAACCCAACATGTAACATTAGGCGATGTGCAAAAAGGCCACGTATGTGCATTTGATGACTGGCCTGGGTTCTCCCGTCTTCCGAGAGCTTTGCAATGACGGGGTTACTTTTGGCTTCACTTTCGGCTTCCTCTTCATTCCACACAAGCCAAATTAAGGACAGCCCTAATTAAGGACACTGTCTCTCTTCTGGTTTATGTTGCCACCCCTCATCCTGTGGGGAACACCCTTGCTGTGTTATAGACCCCAAACCAGTCTAGGCCCCTAAATTACATTTGCTGTGCACTAGATGGAAAGGAGCTAAATCTGTCCCCAGAGCCTCCCTGCCAGGGGGCCGTTCCAGAATTTTCTAGTCACCTCTTCCTTTTGAGCACCTGTTTATTAAGGGATCTTGGTCTTTGTCACCCTCAGGCTCCTCAGCCTCTGTCCTTATCATCTGAGGCTGGGGGTAGCAGGGGTCCCCATCATTTCTTCAGGGATTGTAGTTGTGGGTTTCCACTTCAGTGACATAATTTGGTCTGAGGCAAAGTAAACGCAGGCATGGTGATGGCATGCAGATGTGGTGGAGCCTTTGGAGTTAAAGTAACCAGGTCCCACCCAGAGTGACTCAGCCTACCTGGGCGATTGATAAAGCAGAGAGGGCGTTGCACGCACCTGCCATGAGGGTTGGAGGAAACACCAACATTCTGAGCATGGTTAGCACACAGTAGGTGTAGCTCAGATGCTGTTATAGAAACCACTCCCAGCACTCTGTGTCCCAGACATGGTCCAAGATCTCTTCTTCTCTTGACTCATCCATCCCTCAACCAGCCTAAATGGTGGGGATTATTTTTACTCCCATTTTACAGATGAGACTGCTGGAGCCATAAATGATGGGACCAGGACACCAACACAGAGCCGCTGGTCCTCACTACATTAGAGTGATGATTTCTACAGCTTAATTATAGTCTAGCTTCTCAAACGGAGCCGCATAGAACATTTACTCCACAGCCACGGTGCAAACAAAGTCCTTTCTTGGATTTGATGTGTTCATAGAATTTTATGAGTTCAGGTTTTTAGAAGGCATTGCGTTAGTTCACTCGAAGGTGATTAAAAACCCGCTGGATCAATGTGGTGAAGCCAAACCCTGGGGGGCCCCGGTGAACAAGATAGGGCGTGGCAGATCACTGAGTCAAACCCCAACTCTGCCCTGTGCCAGCAGTGCTTTCTGGGCAAGTTACTTAATCCCCCCATGCTACAGTTTCCTCATCTATACAATGGGGTTTTTCTGAGGTAATAAAAACACTTGTCCTGCTTCCAAGTTTTGGATAATTAAAAAATATACAAAAGAGGAAGATAGGAATCAAACAAGTTTTATTGTTAGTAAAACAGGAAACTTCATGTGTACTGCAGACCTCAGACTTGTTTGACTCAAGGTTGCCTGGTGCATGGAGTAGGAGCTGGAAGAGAAAGTAGGCAGGTGTGTTCAGCCCTGAAAGAAAACTGGGGGCGGGGGGGGGGGAACCAGTCAGAGCAACAGCTAAATTCTAGCTGTGTCACAAATCAGAGGGGGGTGAGTGCAGTAGGAAGCGCTCCCCTAATAGTTTGGAAAGGAGTTTGCTCTGGGCCCATGTAGGCATGTCAGGACAAGGAGGGAGCAATTGCTTCTAGTAAATCTCACTTGTTAGCACCATTAAGAAGATAGCATGAGAAGAGGCATACAGGGGGCCTCCCTGGTGGTGTAATAGGGTAAGCGCAGCACTGTGGGGCGAGTTTGATGCCCGGTATGGGATATTTCCACATGGCGCAGCAAATCTCTCCTGCTTCGTCTGCTGCTCCCCTCAGCAGTGTATTTCTGTTCTGTTCCCCACTCTGTCTCTGGTGAACCCTCTTACTGCCCAGCACCCCAGCTTGTATGCATAAATAAATAAATTTGAAAAAAAAAAAAGAAGAGGCATATAGGACACGGCTAGTGCATTTGGTTAGTTCCCAGCATATCCTACTGTGTTCTCCACAAGGCCGCTGGTGGGTTTACACTGTGAATGCAACTACCAGTTAGATGCTAGAACACTGGTGTCAGCCAGTCTATATTCTCTTCCCGGTGGAAATCTACCTGGGAAAGCGGTTGCTGGGAGAGCAAAATAAGGACAGAGAGCTCTGCGATTATAAAGGATATAGAAGTCTGAGCTATCCATGAAGTATTCTGCAAGGCCCACAGTATCCACCCTTTGTCAGTTCTAGGGTGTCCCTTCTCTTATTGATTAAAAAAAATTTTTATTGTGATACTATACATATAATGTAAAATGTACCATTTGGACCATTTTTCAGCATACAGTTCATCAGCAGTCAGTAATTCCCAATATCATACAACCATTACCACTGTCTATTTAAAAACATTTTCATCATTCCAGATGATGAATGAAGTAAGAAATCCATCGCCATTCCCTACCCACCCTCTTAACTCTTGGCATCCAACCTACTTCTGTCTTAATGAATTTGCCTCTTTGAGCTAGTTCATATAAGTGAAATCATGTGATGTTTGTCCTTTTGTGTCTGGTTTGTTTGACTTAGCATAATGTTTTCAAGATTCATCAATGTTGTGGATATGTCAGTGCTCACTGCTTCTTACATGAAAACTTCCTTCTTCTTGGTGCCCAGGGGATGCCTTCCTTCTTCTGCTTGTTCTGATGATAACCCTTTCTTCTCTTCAATGTGTTTACAGAGCCTCCTCTTCCAGAAGTAGACTTTTCCACAGTGCATGGAGGGGCTCTTCCACGCCTGAGACTGAGGAAAGCTAAGGAGGACAATGGGCCTATCAGGTCAGTAGCTCTCCATTTTCCAAGGTTGCCCAGTGATCTCTGTGGCATGTTTTGGAAACGTTGAGTGAAGAGGAGGCTTCTCTTTTGGTAGTTGCAATAGAGTGGTTGGGGCAGTGTGGCCAGAACGTCTTTTTTGCTTTCTTGGGCACATGCTGAGCCTTTAATTCTAAGCAGCACCCTTCCAAATGAGTAATGAGACTCCTAAGGCACCAGAGACAAGCATTTGGGCAGCTTAGCTCAAGAAATTTGGTCATTGCACAAGCATTGGTTGGTTGTCTGTACCATTAGCTTTCACACAGCTCCATGCACTTCTGTTGGTGATGGTGTGTCAGGGACATCATTTCATTTACCAGTTACAGAATATATATTCCTCTAAGGATGATCATGGGGTGTGTGTAGTGGTTTCTGAAAGGGTCAGATGAATAAGCCTTTTAATTCACCCACATAGTGAATTATGTGCGAGATTGTAGTTAATGGCTGCTTCTAGAATCCTAGGTGGTCTAAGGATGGAATTAATTGACCTCAGTTGAAGGACTCTATTGTATTCAATTAAGCATTTTATTTACAAAGGTCATAGTAAGATTGGGAAAGTGAAATTATTCCCTTTTTAGAAAGGATGATGGAGGTTCACTTGGAGAGATGGTCACAGGAATAAGTCAAGGAGATGGCAATCTGGTTGCCCTTGACCTGATCTTCATTACCTGTGTCTTTCTTGACCCTTCAGACTAATTGCCCTTAAGTACGATCTAGGTGAAAATGAAGGGAGTTATTACAAAATTGTTAAAAAGAAAGTCTGGAGGTGTTATGTGTTTGAAACTTAAGCTTCTTAGTGCAACTTAGGCTTTTCCTGCCTTTCCATTAGATTGAGTTCATTAAGTGCTCAAAGATCTTACCAGGGATTTGGGGCCTCCCTTGTGACACAGGGGTTAAAGTCTCAGTGCTGTCAAGCCATCACCAATCGCCAGCCACTGCAGCATGAGTTCGATACCCAACCAGGGAGCTGCCCACATAGCTCAGCAGATGTGGGTCTCACCTGCTGCTCCTCTCAGCAGTGTGTTTCAGTCAGTCTGCCTGTTCTGCCCCCTACTCTGTCTCTGGTGAATCCTCTCACCCTCCCTCCCCACCTCTGGCCTACACCCCATTCTTGTATGCATAAATAAATAAATCTTTAAAATAAAAAGGTCCTTCAGAGATGGATATTGAATACATTGTTCTGTTCCTTGATTCCTGACAAGTTACTGGAAGACACTGGAATTGTGTGCTATAAGGAGAAAAGAAGTTGTGATATCACTGCCCCAGAGAATTTACAAGAGCAAACGTGATATTTAAGCCAGTTACCGTAAGGCAAAAGGAAAAGCCAAATGACAGCCTAGCCTTGTGGCAATGTGCCGAGCAGTGCCTCCAAAACAGGAAATGGAGGTCCATGAGTCATTCTAGGGAGGGTGGTGGTGAGAAAGAGGGGGGCAGTCTTTCCAGAGCAGTCATGTTTCATGCAGCCACAACTGCTTTCCTTACGTCATCAGGACTAATTACCAGCAGCAACTTGGGCGGTTCTTTGGCATGACTACCTGTTTTGAGCTGGGGGTAGCAGTTTTGCCGGGGAGACAGGCCTGAGTCTGCTTTGTGGATTTTGGGGGGCATAGTGGGTAGAGCCCCAGTGGAGTGGGGTCTCTGGGACTAGGACTCCCTCCTTTCGCTTGGTGACCTTTGTGGCTGATCAGCCCTTTAGCTGCATTCCCTTCATGCTAGTGTCTCCTGTACGTGCCAGATGAGAGCACCTGGCATGCTTTCCTGGCAGTACAGGTTCTCATATTCTGCTCTGGGAGACTGATTCGGTAGGTCTAGCCTGGGTGCTGGGGATCTGTTTAATTATCAGGGAACTCAGATCGTGCTTCATGCTTGGTCAGTAGTGCCTCATCTGGGCAATGTCAGGAACCAGAGTTCAGGTGAGCCTTGAACTTGTCCTTGAGCACCAGGACCTACATGAAAAGACCTGGGATTTGAAGATATGCTGGTGGAGAACATGGAACTGCCGCCATATTGACTCACTGCCACATTGACACCTTTACCTGAGGCCGTGGTTCATAAAGGTGTCCTGAAGTCCCGAGGACAGGGTATTGGCACAGGTGCTGCCTGTATGCATTGGAGGCTTAGTAAATGTTGGCTGGTGACTGAGATGACAACTCAGTGCCTGCAGGCTTGGCTTTGCAGCTTTTGTAGAAAGCACTTGACCGAAAGTGAACCGGATGAGGCAAAAATCAGAACCCTGAGGACACCCAGGATGTTGGGAGCTTAGTGAGCCAAGACTTTCTAAATCCAGCACCTACTGTGGGTAGCACACCTACAGCAGCTCCTGCCTTCTTAAGGAGGGGAACTGGGGCATGAGGAATGTGGAGCAGGAAGTACATATATTTACTGGTAAAATATAACTATGTGGTCTTATGAGCTTTAGAAATTATCCTAATGATATTTGGTGCCTATTCGAGTTTCTTCTCTTTATCAAAATTTCAGCTCAAGAAACATGGATGAGAGTCAATCGTAGCCAAAGAACTGTATAAGGATTTGCAAGGATACAAGAACAAATCTTTCAAATCCCTGTTTTCAAGCCTGATAGATAAAGTAGATGTTCACACACTTACTATAAGAGACAGAAGATAAGTACTGAATAGACGGGAATAAAAAGGAAGGCGTGTTTCACTCCCTGCAATTTTACTCTTCCAGTTCCTTTACTCTTCCATTGATAGATTTCCTCTTTGACTAGATAAATAGTAATAAACCCCGTGACAGCTGATGACTTGTGTGTTTCTGTGTCCATATTCGGGGAGTACTTCCACAGTGTACGTAAGACATTTTACTTTTCTGGCTCTTTCAGGATTTAGTCAGCCTAAATGATGAGCTCATGATGACCTTGCACTTCTTGCTTCTCATCTGTTTCACATGAACTTTGGTATCATTCTGAACCGTAGGGCATGTGATCACATGAGTTCTGTGTAAGTTGCCGTGTGTGTCAGAAGCCTTTTTGTAGATTTTGTACATTAACTCTCGGAGGCAGCTGGTCACCATGTGATTGCTAAATCCTTCCCTCAGCTGAGCTTTGTCTGCCCACATGAAGATCTCCGACCAGGTCAGCTTTCTGATACTATGCACAGGCCAGGATAGAGGCAAACCCTTTTCCCAGCTAGAAATTCGGCCTTCATCCACAGCTAGAACTTGTCACCCATTGTCAGCCACTATTAACACTGCAGGTTAAAACTGATGTTGCTGAAGCCCTCAGACCCTAAATTCCATGCAGGCAAGGGTTTTTTCTTTTCTTTCTTTTTTTTTTTTTTAAAGATTTATTTATTTATACATACAAGCTGGGGTACAGGCCAGAGGTATGGGGTGGCGAGAGGGTTCACCAGAGACAGCGTAGGGAGCAGAACAGGCAGATGAGAAATACACTGCTGAGGGGAGCAGCGGGTGAAGCAGGAGAGGTCTGCTGCGCCATGTAGGAATCTCCCTGGCGGGGCGTCAAACTCTCATTGCCACTGCCGACAGCTCCACAGCGCAGCACTTAACCACTGTGCCACCAGGGAGGTCCCAGGCAAGGGTTTTTTCTTGTCTAGTGCAGTATCTCTTGTTTCTAGAAGAGTGCTTGTCTCATAGCAGGTGTCTAATAAATATGAATAAATGAGTGACTGAGTCTTATAGACATTTTCTTTTTTCTTCCAGTTCTTACCAGGTGTTGGTGCTGCCCCTGGTCCTCCAAAGCACATTTTCTTGTGATTCTGCAGGGGCTACCTCATTTTTTAGCAACACCTCTGATGCTGATGGGTATGTGGCTGCAGAACTACTGGCCAAAGATGTTGAAGATGATGCCATGGAGATCTCTATTGGAGACAGGCTGTACTATGGGAAATATTATAATGCACCCTTGAAAACAGGCAGTGATTACTGCATTGTATTACGAATCACCAGTGAATGGAATAAGGTGTGGTTCTTTAAAAGCTCTGATAAACTCTATATTTTCTTCTTCCCATGAAATGTTACAGCTAATCATTAAATGTTTGAAGATTTGAGATGGACACTGCAATGTGATAGCATAAAAATGTGTCACATGCTTTGCCTTTAGAAAGGACAGAGAGGACAAACCTTTATGAAGCTTTCGTGGTGGGCAAGGCATGATGTCATACCTTTAGTGAGGTGGGGATCTGTTTCCCTAAAACGTACAGTGTTTAAGCCAATGCTTACACCTTTATAAAGAGTAACTATATAAAAAAGGGAAAAAAATCATTGTCAAATCCAATTTCCTAAAGTTCTTCTGGGTTTCATTTTTTGGAGTTTTCTTTATATTAGGTTTGATCCACTGTAAGTTTTTGTGTGGCATTTGGTAAAGGTCCCACTTCATTATTTTGTGTGTGAATGTCTAGTTTTATCAGCACTATTTGTTGAAATGATTTCCTTTCCCCACTGAATGATCTTGGTATCCTTGTCAAAAACCACTTGACAAATATGCAATAATTTACCTCTGTTCTACTCCATTGGTCTGTATGTCTGTCTTTGTGCCAGTGCCACACTTGTTTTCATTACTGTTGCTTTGCAATAAGATGTGAAATCAGGAGGCGTGAATTTTCCCATTCTCCCATTTTTTCTGTGTTTCCTTCTGTCCCATCACTGTACTCCTCCTTGCTCAGACAGAATCTAGGAATTGTTCTTGTTGCCGCCCTTTTTCTTATCCTCATGTCCAGGCCATCCGCAAACCGTGTCGGTTCTGTCCCCTTAGTGCTGTTTAAAGTCATCCTTCCCTCTCCTCATTAGCACTGTTCAGCTTTTGTCATCTCTTGTCTGAAGGTCAGTTTCCTAGCTCATCTCCCTGTTTCTTAGTCTACTTATCATCTTGATCTTTACTACTGCTAGAATAAGTTTTATAAACACAAACCTGATCAAGGCACTCAATTTTCATGAGCTGACTTCTTCTCTCCTTTAATATAGTCAGTTCCCTAGTAACTGCCTTGCTATTTGAGGTCTCTTTTGCTTCACTTGTTATTCTGGCATATTATCTTCCATTAGGTGCATTGAATGCACTTCTCATAGAGACAAAATTTAGTCACAATTTAACCTCATGGTGACTTAAACCTTTTCCCAGATTTTTTTTGCAGTGTAAATATATATATATTTTTAAAAATTTTAATAAAATAAAAATCAGAATGTCCAAGGTTGTCACTTGAAGGGGAAACTCCTGAGGAAGTTGGAAGGCTCTTTCTCTGACTCTTCCTGTTCAGTTTCTTCTGGGGAATCATTTGCTGAATTCCATCATAGACAGTCATCTCAGCATCCCTCATAGACAGATATGCATGTCCTAATAGTGGGGGGCACGAAGAGAAGGCACTTCGTTCTAGGGAGTTTGTGGGTCTCTTCTACCGCAGATTAGCTTTCACACATGCCCTTTTTGCATTCTTCCCTTGTTCTTGGCTACATTTTGGGTAATGCAGGTGACAGGTAAATGTCATCTAGAAAGACGAAGTATTATTAAACACCAGGACTTCTTGCCTGAACATGCACCACTACTTATCAAACCTGGCAGGTATGTGG
This sequence comes from Scalopus aquaticus, assembly GCA_004024925.1. Classification (NCBI taxonomy): domain Eukaryota; kingdom Metazoa; phylum Chordata; class Mammalia; order Eulipotyphla; family Talpidae; genus Scalopus; species Scalopus aquaticus. Next base: position 11,108 of record PVIJ01013249.1, on the reverse strand, counting down.
ATCCTTTTTATCTTCGTTCTCTTGGCAGCCAAAGCCAATTACTGAGAGCTGCAAGGGGAACAAAACCTAATGGCTTTCCTGTGGCTTATCCACCATGTGTGCTTCCTGAGATCTCTTGGAAGTCCACCGAGGTGAGCCCTAGGGTTACTCTGTCCCTGCTTCTCATGCCAGTCCCACGATCATTTGGTGTCATGTGGCTAAATTGTTAAGATGATAGAGTTAGATAAGATATTAAAGCTCTCGTCTAAATTAAGAGAGAAAACTGGAGGGCTGCGATGTATTATTGAAATTGCTATCATGTGCCTCCTTGTTAAAGGTGTTGCTGTTTTCCTTTGTAGGTGAGAAGATGCTCCTGTGCAGTGTGGGCTCAGGTGAAAGGTAAAAACCACGTCTGCCTAAGAATGTTGTCCTTATATCTCTTCAGGCCAATTTGCAGCATCAAGTATATGTTAATGAGATTCCCTTTTAAGTTGTCTTGAGTGTCAGAAACCCATCTCACACTTTAAGCAAAACCATGGCTGAAAAGGATGGGGGCAGGGAGCTTATGGAACCAGAACGAAAGCAGCATCACCAGCACTCCAGGACTGGGACCTGGGCTTGACACCATGAGTGAGAATCTGCCTTTCTCTCCATCTCTTGTCTCTTCTCTCTATTTCTAAGTGTGACTTGGTCTTATTTTCTTATAAGGCATGTGGGAAGGAGGGAGAGGCACCCATACCCCAGCTTAGCAATTTCAGGGGCAACAGAAAGTTTTCCTATTCAGGGAGTGTCTTTTCTCTAGATTAAGTGACCATCCATTGGATGAATCACTGTTAGTAGGAGATGGGGTACTATTGACCAGTCTTGAGTTTTAAGGTTTACTCGTGTGCTTGGTTGGGGGGCTGATCAGTGTGATTGACAACCCTAGCAGGGCTGTATTGAGAAGGAGACATGGTTCCCATTAGGAAAAGGGGTACTGAAAAACATGTTGGTAGACTAAAGCAAAGAGCTACAACAGTTTCTACCTTTCACCACCTGGCCACTTAGAAGGTATTAAGAGCTTTCTTTGTGCCCCACATTTAGGAAAAGGGGAATTATTGTCTGTATAGCCAAAAATAGAACCCTAGAGGAAGAGAGCTCAAAGGTAAGCGATTACTGCATCCAGCCCCAGAACCTGGATTCCTGCAGATGAACCATTGATGAAATCCAGATGTGTTTCATGTGACCCATTTAGCAATCTGGGACTCACTGGCAACTTTAGCCATTCTCAAGCCATAAACTAGAATATGAAAGGGGAAAATGGAGACCCATAATGAGTACTTTTACCTAGAGGGAGGGAAAGACAAAATAATGTGCACTGAGGGCTCAAAGACCACAGCCTGCTGGAAAGAGGAGCAAGCATGCCCTGACCTGGCAGCACAATAGGCCACTTGATTAGTGAGTCCGATGCCTGGGGGTCCCCCTGAAGCCTTGGGGTCCCCCTGATGTCTGTTTCCTTTAAAGCCATTCCTAAGAGATGTGGGGGGGCGGGGCTCCGCCGACTGCTGTGCAGCCTAACTTCCGCTTCACGCGCGGGCAGCTGTCCAGGCAGGGAACCCCTCAGGGACTGAGCAGTCACAGGACCTTGTTTGCCAGGCTTGGGATTTCCCTGGCGGTGTAATGCTTTAAAGCAATAAATCGCCAGCCAGGGAATTTGAGTCCCAGGAATTCCATTAATTTGTAGCTAATACCCGAAATCTTGTCACGTTTATAACCTTTGAATCTGGACATTTTTTCATGGTTTATGAGTCCTAGCGATATCCTGAGGAATTCTGCTCTCAGCTCACTGTATTTAACCCCTAATATCCTGCCTCTTACCTCAGTGCAGCATAAAACAATAGACTGAGGTGGTGAGGAAGAGCCAACATAACCCTGCTTCCAGGAAGATTCCAGTGGATGGCACTTTACAATGGGGGATTTGTTACCGTGTCACTAGAGGGTTTGTAGGAAATGTTTGGGAGAGACCTAGGGAATTAGGCTTCCTTCATTTGTCTGCTTAAGCCCTAGTCTCGTTTCTCCTATCAACTTCAACAAAGGCAGAAGACTTAGCTTTTCAACTGGGCAAGACATACTACCTTACTGTCAGCCATCTTGGGTGGTGGATCAGTGAGGCCTCTTCCCCCACCTCCAACTTTTTGAGATATACTTGACGTGTAATATTATTTAAGTTGAAGGTATAGAATGTGATGGTTTAATACACACATATATATTGCAAAGTGATTACCTCAATAAGGTTAATACCTGTCTCCACATAATCACCATATATATATGTGTGCGTGTGTGTGCGTGTATTTGTATGTGTGTGAAAACATTTAAGATCTACTCTCTTAGCAACTTTCAAGTATGTAATCCAGTATTGATAACTATAGATACTTCAGATGCTCGAAAACTTACTCATCTTATAACTATAGGTTTGTACCCTCTGATCAACGTTTCCCCATCCCTAACCGCTGGCCACCACTATTCTACTCTTCTGTGAGTTTGGATTTTTAAGACTCCACATATGAGATCATATAGTATTTGTCTTCCTCTGTCTGACTTATTTCCCAAAACAAGTGAGGGCCTCTCTTAACAAAGAGGTGTGTGGTCAGCTTCCATTGCAGGGAGTCTAAGCCCCCTTGGAGTTTAGTGAAGGCCCTGAGAAAAACCACACACCCCGTCATTCAGAGATTTTCTGCGGACTCATGCCCGAAAGCTCTAAGGGTGTGAATGGAATTCCCATAAGGAAAAAAGGTGCTTTTATCGAAGAATCAAGGTGTGTGAGTGCCCAGGAGATACAGAATCAAGAGCTTCCAGAGTCCAATCCTTCTAGCGACCCTCTGGTGTAACTAGCAAATACTGAAACTCGTGGAAGAAATGACCCAAGGGCCAGCTGTAGACATTGTGCTATGATTAAGTGACCAGGAAGGATTTTGCTTTGGAAATAGATATCTGAAGATATCTGAGTGGCTTTTGGAAGTGCCCACTTAAGAATCAGTATTGAAAAAGTTCAGACCTTTGAATTCAAACTACTGGAAAACTCTGGTTTTGTTGGTATTCTGAAGATGGTCCTAGCACACATTTGTCTTTGTACAAAGTTAGTGTGGCCTCACCTCTGGCAACTTTCCTTTGCAAATGTTTTAAAAGACTGACATTTTAGAAAGTAATTTAGAGAGAACTAGTATACAAGTGAGTCCTGAAATGGTTTCAGTTCATACAGGCCAAACAATAGCCCCATTATTGCATTTGCTCAGTGACGAATTATGCTATTTACCTTTTGCAAAGCCGCCCGAAAAGAGCTTTGTAATGATTAAGAAACCACTGGGTGGATTGATGCAGACGCCTGGGCTTCCTTGCCACTAATCAGCTGAGTGTCTTTGAAATTGCATTTAACTGGACTGGTTCTCAATTGCCTCTTTCTGAGACCTCTGAGATGCCTTCCAGCCACAAAACACTGTGGGTCTGTGTTTCGAGTCACAAAACAAGGTCACCTGAAATATGTGATAATCAACAGCACCCAGGGAACATTCTTCGGTCATAAGCATGAAACCTCTGAGTCATTAACCACCCCTCTTTCCCTTTCAGCCCACATTTTCCACCCCCAGTGTGCCTTTCTCACTTTCACTTCTGGTTCACCCCTGAGCAGAGGTCGTCATTTGTACCATGGACAACTGGTAGAGCCTCCTTTCTCGTTTCCATCACACAGGTGTTCAGGATTTCCCTCTTCAGTCCAAGCTACAGGCCATACCCTGATTCACATTCACACCCTACTGCAGCACTGATTTTATTACTTCCCCTGATAGTTCTCCCATAATTCTCCATTGCTTCCTAACCTCCTAACCTGGTTTTGAGTGCCTCCATTGGACACCAGCATACCCTTCTCGTTGCATCTTTTATTCTTCTCCACTCAACTGGATGTGCCAGCTCTTCTCTGGGTGGCGCCCCGACTCTCTGTTCCATGCCCTTGCTCATCCAGTTATGTGATCACTTCCTCCTGGATTGCCCCAGCCCTGGGAATGTTTGCTAATTACAGTCACGCCTGTTCAAGATGAAAATAAAATTGTCTCCTCCCTAGTTATTTTTTTTTCCCCTCACTGGGACAGGCTTCGTCTCTCCCTGTCTTTAGCCATTCTGCCATGTCTCAGAGCAACTGGTGCATTTATCTCTTCCAACTAGATTTCATGCTCTCGAGGCGGGTGTTTGAAGGCTGGAACCTTGCCTGGCGTCTATTAGGTACTTAATCAGAACTTATCATGTTGTTTTGAATGATTACCATGGAACCAGAAGTACAGTATGATAAAAAATGAGACACTAGAGGTATAATACTTACCGATTAAATACACCGTAGACGGTTTACACAAGATATGCGCCTAGTGTGTATGTACACACATGCACGCACGCACGCATGCACATTTTAAATCTTCCTAATTGTAGTAGACAAAATTGTAGGATGGTCTCACAAATTCCTGGTGTCCATCCACCTTGTCTTAGTTATTCATTTAAAGGATGTCGCTGTGAGAAGATTGGAAGATGTAATTAAGGTTACAGCGATGAGATTATCCAGCTGGGTCTGTCCTAATCACACATGAGCCCTTTCCATCTGAGTCTAGGAGTCAGAGACGGGAAGTTGGAGATTTACAGGGCGATGGATTTGACACCAGGGTGACTTCAAGGCTGGATTTGAAGATCTAGAGACCATGTGGAAAGGGATGAAGGTGGCTTGTTGCTGAGAGGCCCACGGCTGGTAGCCAGTAATGTGGGCACCATAGTCTTACAACTGCAAAGGCTGAATTTATCCCTTCACCTGAATCAACGTGGAAGCAGGTCTTCCCCTAGAGCCTCAGAGGGGAATGCAGCCCCCCTTGATTTCAGCCTTGTGAGAACCTGAGCAGAGGAACTTCTGACTCACAGAACTCTGAGCTAATAAATGACTGTTTGCAGTTAAGCCGATGGTAATTTGTTATGCTGCAATAGAAAATAAAATCAATAATGTTGCTGAATCATCGGCTTGATTTAGCTCTAAATTAGTCTGTCTACTTTGGTCTCTCCTTGCTTGGAAATTCAAGTGAGGAGACGTGAAAACAGCAAGGAGAAATTTAACACACTAAGTTCAAGTCATGGTACTAATTATTTGTACCCTTTGGAGAATTGTTGCTTTCAGGAAATTCCCCTGGTTGTGTAAATTTGTGAGAAAATGTCCACACTCATAGGAAGTCCTCAAGCGGTAACAGAATCTTGGCGTAGGATAGGGCTTTTCTAACTTGCTCTTCACATCTGTGATAGTTCCCTTTGTGAAAGGGTTAAGGATAAGCCCAGGGAGCGCTATGACTCCTGAGCACTGCACCAGGAACCACTGGTTACCTTCAAGCCTACTGGCTTAATGGGTAACTGAGAACCTGGATTATAAGACATGGTTCATTGAGAACCTAGGATAGGACACGTCAGTCACCACTTGGGTTTATAATAGAATATTCTACAAGTGATTCGGAAGAAAAGTAAGCATGATTCCATGGCGTGAGACCATGGAAGAGAGGGTAAAAAGAGTTTGGTAAAGTTCCAAAGCAGAAATTCAAATTGTCCAGTTGTGAGTTTTCTCAGTTTGGGAGGACAGGGGGATGCCCCTAGAAGCCTGTGTGGTTACATCATGGGCTCTCTTGATTGGATTGACTCAGATTTCCAGATATACAAAGTAAACAACAACAAAACATAACCAGGAAATGTTTGACCAGTATGAATGGGGCCTGGAGCCAAAATCCAAGTCCTCTTATGCAGAATAAATAAAGATGATTTTCCAGTACCGGTCTACAGTGCTTAGACTAACAGATGTCCTGCTGGTGGGTGGTCAAGAAAAAATCAGGTTCCTCAACTCCTACTCACTTCTGTTAGTTTGTGAGAGAATATTTGAAAGCAAGGGAAGCACCCTCTGTCCTACATAAGCTAAAATCTTGTGACTTGGATGAAGCAGATTCTAGCAGGGTCACTCAACTTGCAAATAAGATGGATAAATCACTGCAAGGGATCTTTGAAAAATCATGGAGAGAAGAAGAATGGAGATGAGCAATGGACATGGAACTTTCTGTAAAGGTGATAGCTTTTGTAAAGTGTCCATGATGATAACTTGAGGCCAAGCCCAGGTAAGAGCTATAAGAGAGGAAATGCTCGTAGAAGCAGTTCCCAGAAGTTGGTGTGGGAGCTAAAGCAGTTTAGCTTAGGTTTCTCCCTTTTCTTCTTGTGTGTAGTCACTACTAGTCAGGAAAATATGGCAGGCATCATGTCTTTTTGACTTCAGCCTACACTTAGCAGTGTCCTGGGAAAGTGTGGGGAACATGGGCTATATGTAGGCTTAGAGCCAGCTTATGGCTATGCGGAGTTGCTTATTAGTGAGTTGAGGTCAAGTCTAGGAATAGTCAGGACATGGGTCACTATCTAGTCATCTCTGGTTCATTGTTTCCATCAGTCAGTGACTAAACATATATAGAAGATGAAGTTATCAAAGAAATAACAGAGCAAACATGGATGACCAGAGTTGGGAGGAATATTGCGTGGTAGATGAAATAAGCAGTGTGGGAAAGAAACAACTTCTGTCCACTGTCAATGATTTTTTTCTCTTAAAAAGAATTAATGAATTTGGTACACAAAACAGCATCTCAGTGTTTTAATTTGCATTTCTATTACTTTTAAGAGTATTTGATCAAAGGTTTGTCAGTTATCTGCAATCATGTTTTATATGTGATTTATCTTTTCATCAAATTTGCTCATTTTATGAATGAGGTATTGGTCTTTTCCTTATTAATTTGTAACATAACTGTAAAAGTTAACCCATTGATTATTATTTCAAATATTTTACACAGTTTTCCATTTGCCTTTTAATCTTTTGGTAATTTTTGGTGTATGCTTTTTAGATGGTCACATTACTCATCCTCGTATTTTAAGATTTCTACATTAATAGATATGCTTGGAAACTTCTTACTTGCTTTACTAGTGGATATTCATTTACATTTTTGTTCTTTTTTTTAGTTTTTCACTTGGCTTTAGTACATCTGGATATTTTTTTATATAGTGTAAGCTCTAGTGATCAAAATTAACTATATCCTAACTGGTTAGCCAGTTTCACAATAGTTATGAACAATGTATCATTTCCCCAGTGATTTAAAGCAGTAAGGAAACAATAATACCAGTAGTAATTAACACTAACCAGTATTTGCTTATTGCTGCTTTAAGCCATGCATTGTACTGACAGGTTTTTGTTTTTGTTTCTGTTTTTCACAATAACTCTATAAGGTAGGTACTGTTGTTATAATAGTCATGTTATTATAATCATCCCTTAATGGTGAAACTGAGGGACAGAATGACTGATAATTTGTCCAAAGTCACACAGTTAAGGAGTGATGTTTACATGTAGTCTTGAACAATCTTGTTTTTGTATTCAAGCTTTGAAATTATCTTATACTGTGGGTTTGTTTTTAGGCTTTCTAGTTTGTTCCAATGTGTTCATTGCTTTAACATTGTTTTTAATTGAAGTAACATTGCATTATGTAACATTATGTAAGTTCTGGGTGTGTATTATTTTACATCAGTGTTTCCAGTGTATTCACTCCTATGTTGATGCTACATTATCTTAATTTCTAGTGATTCATGTCTCTTTCCTATTTTTTTAATTAATTTCTAATTTAACCATATCTCCTCTTCCGTTTCATAATATGGTTTCTTCAGGTGTTAAGGTTTTTTTCCTTTTGAAGACTAAAAGCAGCCAAACCATACAACCAGATTTTTCTAGAAAGTCTCTAGATAGCACTTTCTGAAGTATTGCCTTTTGCCAGACTCTTAGCAAGAGGAGTTCCATGGCTGCTTGACTAGTGCCAGCTCTCCTGTAGCCTTCTGTAGAACAAGATCACTCTTATCTGGTTGTGGAGATCAGCTGTGCCAGTCCATGGAACGTTCTGCAGTGGTGGAAAGATTTTAAAGCCGTGCTGTCCAGTATGGTATCCATTAACCTCACGTGGAACTTGAAATGAATATTTAAAATTAAGCACTTGAAATAGTATGACTGAGAAACTGAATTTAAATTAGATTAATCCAACTTAATTTAGATATAAGTAGCTATGTTGTGACTTGTGGCTACTGTCTTGGACAGTGCAGACTAGATGGAAAAGTTAAGTAGCTTGAACTGTTCTCAGATGGGCCTCATTCATTGGCAAGGAAACAAGTCATCTGTGTTTTGAGAGCCCTTTAGTCCAGGGGCTCCTGTTTTCGCCTGGAGCCCCCCCGCCTTATGGTAACAGATCTTTGCTTTGGCTGTTTGTGGGCTTGGTTGCACTTCCGTACCCTTATTCCATGACTTGGCGATGTTTTTAACTCTATACATACACCGTACACTATACATACAGAGTGAAACTGCCTCATCCTTCCCCCCCACCCCGCCCCCCAAATAAAATCTCTTCAATCTCTGGTGGCACCATTCACACAGACTTACTGTTCTTCCAAAGAGGAACTTGAACTCCCTACAGCCCAGGGGCCCATCATCATCAGCCTGTGCAGGAAAGCTCTGGGCCTGTGCTCCTGTCTTTGGGGGGACCCTACTGCAAACAGAGCTGGTTTCAGATTGATCCTGGGAAAGCGTGGTGCCTTGGCCAAAAGCAAAGACTCTGGAGCCAGACAGTGTGGGTTTGAGTCCTGGCTGTTATTTTCTAGCTGGGTGACCTGAGCAAGTTGCTTAACCACTCCCTGCCTCGGTTCCTCATATGTAAAACAGAAATGACAATAGTAGCCAATGATTACTCTGGGAATTATTATTATAACACTGAGTACTATTAGTACAGTGCCCACTGAGTGGTTAGGAGAGGTACTTAGAACAGTGTCTGGCACATTGTAAGTGCTAAATAAGTGTTTGCAAATTGAAACAAGACCTTTCGTTCAGAACACAATGTTCTAATTCAGTCATTTGGCCCCAAAGTGCAAATCAAATGTGGGTGTTCTTCAGCTTGTAATGAGGGCTCTTCCTGGAGTTGGTGTGTGCTGTGCCCTCAATAGAGCATATGTCATTCAAAGAACTTTTATATCAGTTTTCTTCTTTTATCCTCATGGCAACCTGCTGAGCAGGGCAAAGAGGTCCCATTCTGGTTGATGTGTAAGAAAAATGACAAGTGACCCTCTAACAGAGTATTTATTTGTTCTATCTGACTAGTAGGGCTGGCATTTTTAGAGCAAAAGTTCAAATGATGTCAGAATGACTCAACACAAAAGAAAATTGCCCTTGAATGTTTCACATGTCTTGTGTGAGAGGACAACAGAAGCCGCCCAGGATGCTGTATCTGCTCGGCCAGAGCAGTCTTTTATCTCTTGTACCTTTAAAGTGGTTTGGCTTTGCATTGCCCTTTCACGTATAACCTGGACCTGGGGTTTCCCAGGCTCACATCCTCAGGACCAACTCAGCGGGCTCAGAGGCACTCTGGGCATTTTGAAGTGGGTTTGTTAAGTGGGACCAAGCTCTGGATGAAAGTGGAGTGAGCACGGCTGGTTGTGCAGGTCTTCGGGGGCCATCATTCGGGGCTGTGGCTTCAGGGATTGTTTTTGTCTGGCAGGTTCCTCACTCACGCTGCAGCAGATGGCAGGTGTTGGGCTGGCCTCCGTGGCTGCTGTGATCATCCTTGCCTTCCTCTCCTTCTCAGCAGTGTGGTACGTAAGACTGTCGTTTTTGAGAAGAGGATGGGAATAGAGTCATGAGAAATAGCTGGCACTGAGGAGGGCTCAAGGGGATGTGGGTAGAGGTAGTCCGGGACTCTGCACATCTCTCCAGGTGAAAGACTTGAGTGACTGCGCCTCAGTATAGAAAGGGGGTGCCCTCCTGGCCCAGGAAAACAGTGGGATGGTGATAGCTGACCTGGCCATTCAGGGTGGTGGCCCATCTCCCATGCTGTTTGGCACCGGTGGCCCATCTCCCATGCTGTTTGGCACGTAGGATGCACCAGGGCAAAATTGCACTGTGTCAATGGCTTCTCTTTTCTTCCTCCATGTCTAGATCACAGACGGAACTGTGTGGGGAGCAGACGCTGCTGCTGGGCACATCCTGCCACACTTCTCAGGTGCCTGCATAGAGGCTCCATCCAGGTGGCTTCTGTCCAGATGTGAATGTGGGTCTACAGCTTTCTCCTTTCCCAGCTTCACCTCCCCCTGGACTCATGACAGTGACTGTCTCTGGAACTCCCCCAAAGCAGAAAACACAGGAACTGCTGGTGTCTTCCTTGCTCCAGGAACAGTTCTGTCTGTGAGCTTGGGAGCCTTGATGTACAATATGGTGTTGGCCACAGGCTGCAGACCCCTGGGCTGGACCTGTGTCTTCCGCTGAGTGGTGCCGGAGAATCACCTCCCTTAGACGTGAATGCAAGAGGCTCTGCACCCTCCTCCATGCCATCTCTGCCGAGTAGTTTAGAGCCCGCTCCATTACAACATGTGATGCGAGGGACGTCACTTTGGGCTAGAATTTGACTTTATGAAGGAGGTGATCGAAAATGGTAATGAACATTGGTCTAGGCAAGCTTGTCAAGCTCTTTAGAAGCAGTCCCTGTCCTACAGTTAATTGACACACTGATTACAAAGTCTATTAGCCTGTCTGCTTTGATACAGTTCTAATTGTTCATTCACTAAAAATATTCAGTAGTTTGGGCAGTTCTTCCATGTGGATGTTATAGTAGCCTTGGTTAATTTTTTTTTGTTACCGAGCCTTCTCCTAAAAGTGTACCTGCCTCCCTTGAGAGTGGGAGGTAGTACAGTATCAGCAGGTTGAAACAATGTCAGGCTCATGTCCAGAGTCCAGGTGTGTTTACATGGGAGGAGGGGGCAGTGCGGGGGAAGTGAGCACTCCCTGCGTCTGCACCTCAGGAGCTGTGATTGCCACACGCCACGTAAGCAGTCCGGGGCCACACTCCACGTAAGCAGTCCGGCCAACGTCCAGATGCTGGATTTTGAGACGGAGTGGATTAGATTTGACTTTTTTTTTTTTCCATTTTTTTTATTGTTATTTGTGTCTTTTACATTTTGTATTCCCCTTGGGCAGCCCACCACCAATTCACCCGTGATCCATCTCCATGGTCCCCTGTATTCTCCTCTCTTCC